>CAUYON010175013.1:0-10181 GCA_963573935.1 Arctocebus calabarensis
TGTCTTTATATAGTGATCAAGGAAATGCCATGAAGGATATCTGTAACAGTACGATCAAAATATTTCTGAATGTATATGAATCGTGCCCTGTGATTGCACCAATGTACATAATTATGATTCAATAAAATTATTTAAAAAAAACAAAAAAAAACCTCTGAGCTTTCTAATTTACCTCATACAAGAAGACTATTTCCTTCTTGAGCTTTACCTCACCTCAGGTTAAAGACTGGTTCATAAAAAAGTAACTACACAAATTGACACCTGTGTGGAATAATGGAGGCTCAGAAAATTGGCCAGCAACTTGGCTTTGTCCCTGTGCTCCACTTCCTCCTTGTGGAAATGATGAAGATTAATTATGTAAATTAATCTCAGCCCAAGATATGGAAATAAAACTGTAATTAATAGTCATTTAAAAATTAATAGAACTCTGCCTGGAATGGTGGTTCATGCCTATAATCCTAGCACTTTGTGAGGCCGAGGCCAATGGATTGTTTGAGTTCAGGAGTTGAAGACCAGTCTGAGCAAGAGTCAGACCCTACTTCTAAAAATTAGCTAGGTGTTATGGAAGGTGCGTGTAGTCCCAGCTACTTGGGAGTCTGAGGCAAGAGAATTGCTTAAGCCTAAGAGTTTGAGGTTGCTATGAGCTATGATGCCATGGCGCTCTTACCCAGAGTGAAACTGTCTCAAAAAAAAAAAAATTACTAGAACTCTGGCAGCCTCAGGAACAGGCATGGAGATAGGAGGGGGGGTCAAGCTTCAAGGCACCTGGCAGCCCGGGTGGATGAGGGGGCTGTGGCCAGGTGCCATCCTCCAGTGGAAGGGTTCCTATAGGAGGGAGAAAGGAAAATGGATGTTTCCTTGGTAAATCTCAGCCCTTGGCTTTGGTAGAAATTTTTCCTTCTGCTTCCTGCCCTGCTGTGCCTGGCCACACTGCAGCAGAGAAGCCAGCCTGAGAGGGCAGCTGAGTTACTGTCTTATCTGCAGTCACTGTCAGAACTTCTTTTAGGTACCAGGGAAAGAATTTGTAGATTAGAGTCAGCCACCCCTACAATTCAATTCCAGTGATGCCCTCTGTCTGCCCTCAGTTTCCTAGTCTGTAAAATGGGAAAAGAAATACTCCCCCACCCCCAACAAATTAATAGAAAATTCGTGTGCCAACTGCTTTATTTGTCTTCATTTGTCCTTAATGACCTTCATGCTATTGGAACTGTTAAAAATTAAGTCTGTGCCTAAACAGCTACAAGGCCAACAATGAAAAATGAAGAACCACATCCAATAAGTTGCATATAAAAAAGTTACCACTGAATGATACATTTACTTTCTGTGTTTGAACTCAATGTAGCAAATCCTTCTGCATTTTTATATGATTTAACTTGAAGGAAAAGCACAGATAATTTCTGAAACAGAATTGGAAGGCAATGAACTATCCACAAGGTTTAACAAAGATGGGGAACAATTTATAGCAAACTAAATTAACTTTTTATAAAGACCTATCTTTAAGTAAGGAAACTAATAAAGACCAGAACTATTCCTTGAGCAATCTATAAAATTCTCCAATATGAAGACCCCAGTGTCCAGCCGTGGAAAACCATGCTTAGAACCTTGGCGATTTAATAGAAAAGCCAGTGGCCTGAAGTCTGGAGTCCTGGGCTCCATCCTGGCTAAGTCACTAAGTCATTTCACTGAGCTTGGAAAAAGGTAATTTTCAAGGTCTCAACCAGCTTTCTAACACACTTCAAAAAGCAGATGTCTGCTCCCTCTGACTTTTCCATAACTGGATAGAGACCGCTTCTTACTAGAGCCAATCCTACCTGAAGCTCCCTGAAGTCTGTGTGCCTCAGCACAGTGGTCTTTCTAACACTGTCAATGGACAGTGTCTGTAAATTCTGGACAAAAATCACAGGCATTGAAGATGGCACAGTCTCTGCCCACTCTGGGGAATGATATAAAAATTTAACCTGGTAAAGTGATGGTAGAAAGTGCTCTTTCAGTTTTTTTTTTAAAATGTATTATTACCATCATCTCTCTTTGTAAATATTCTCCATGTTTTAATCATATCATGCCCTCAAGAACTGGTAGCCAAGTGTACCTCTTTATAAATTAAGTAAGTAAATAAAGGAAGGAATATGACAAATATTGATGTAATGGTAGTTTTCCAAATTGCTAGTAACTGTCTCATATTTTCAAAACACAAACTTATTTGTCTTTTACCTTCTCCTGGTTTTAACATACTGCAAGGAGCTCCCTTCAAGCATATTGCATGGAGCTCTTTGGCATCCTGGCACATACATGAGGGAAAATTGTAATTTAAAAAGTATAGGGGGCTCTCATGGCTCCCACACTACAGAGTTTTAGAGAAATCAAGTAGTTCCAGCTGAAGTTCTCAATCTTTGCTGCCTCTGGTGTGTATCTCCTCTCAGGACTGACTCTCCTGATTGAATGTCTCCTAACTCCAATAGTGAAAAAACAAAGTTCTCTTTAGCAAGTACTATTCATTAGAAACTGCCATACCTTGAAGTGACTTTATATTGTCATTAAAGGCAAACTTACAATTTCCAACTAGGTCTCTGAAAGTTAAAACAAAGAAGATTATATAAAAGAGGTTATGAAATGATTTAGAGGTAAAAATTGTCAGGAGAAACATAGTTCTATATAAATTAGATAGCTATCTGCAAGGGTATACAAAGGCTTAAAGGCTTTTAGTGATTCTAATTTAATCAAGCAATTAATATTCAATTTAGAAAACAATATGTGTAGAATTGCACTGAGATCTATATAGAAATTATTTAGAAAGAGCTTTAAAAGAAAAAAGGGAAAAGGTAAAGAAGTTGAGCTTAGATAAAACTTCTTTGAAATGAAAATTTTCTATTCTAGTTTCAGAATGACTGATATTGGTAGACTAATTGCTGATTCTCATTAGTGAAAGGTCTTCAGGAAGAGAAAGAAGAGAAGTGAGTGGTAGCTATCCATCTATCTATTTATATTTGGCTGGGATGTTCAGGAAAACACAAACTTCACAATGTAACAAACCCTGCAACACTTTTGGATTTAAATTGGAGCTCAAGTTACCTATCAAAGCACAGGGAACACATCATAGAAACAACAGAAAATGTATTCTGGTCTACAGATATTATGGAGGGCCTCAAATAATTACCAAAAAGGACTTATTTTTAGTAGTAGAAAGTGCCTGTGTAAGAGAATAAACATCTATAGGAAAGTGAACTTTACATATAGCAGCCCAATAAGCACAAACAAACTGAAGTGCTGTATGATCAGCAACTGAATATGCAACACAAAATTTTCTAGTACGTCACCATGGCTGGCACTGGGGGCAGAATATTTGGCACTGGACTTTCGGATGATGTTCTCATGGATCTGGGACCACTCACTCTCATTGTTGCACCTGAAACAGAAGGACAGGTGTTATGGCACTCAAGTATTACACACATTTGGTCTAATGTTCCAATATATAACACTCAATTTTAAGGAAAAAGAATTCCTTGCTTTTCTAAAGAAATGAGCATATGTTTAATTAAATTAGGCAAGGCTTGTTTCCTGTTAGGTGTAGAAGATTCACACATGGGCAAAGGATAGGAACTCTAAAATGAATCTCTTCAAATATTTTTTTTAAGTGGCTAAATTCTCTTCTCTCTAAAGTATCACAATCCCATGTGAAAAGTTCTTTATTTCTAGTCCCCCCTTTCACACACACACACACACACACACACTAAATCTAGCCCCAGAAGAAAGTTCTTGTTAGAGAAAAAACAGTTCTTCTCAACAAGTACTACTGTTTAGAAACTGCTATGGCATTGGCTTTATACTGTCATACAACTCTCATTATACTGGCCTCAGAGGAAAGTCCTATTAACCTTAGGGCAATGTGGATACCATTTTCTTATAGCTGTATTTCAACCAGACCAAGGTAAGAAGAAAAGCTTGGGAGAGCAGTGGGTTTGGTTTACTGTGAATTCCTCTGTGGTCAGGGGGAAGGAGGGCTTAGCTTAGAAGGCTGGATGCCTATATATATAAGAATAAAGTTCTTTTCTAGGGACTATAAGAAAGGGACAAAAGAGAGAATAGAATCACATCACTATACTTCTATTAAGTTCTGATGTTTTAGTGTCTTCCCTCTAAAGAGCAATTCTAAGGGTTCTGCGACCCCACAACCACTTGGAATGGAGCTTTGGAACAGGGACCAGGTATTCTTCATCCTGATGTAGACACTTCTATAATACTGGATTAAGTTTAAGGTAATCTCTTGAAAAATCCATTTGACACTTAAGGGAGACCTACAACCTTATTCCTATCCCTTCCCCTGTTGGTTAGAGTCTAGTAGTGGAAAACCCATCAATCTCAGAAAACCAGACCATACACAAAGGAAAACCCTTTTACTCACAGCTGTTGTGATGAGTAGTGAAAGGTGAGTTTTTTATAGTCTAGAGCTCTGCACATAACTATCTGCTTACAGAATTCCTTCCCAGAAAAGGAAGTGGGAAGAGTTCTAAAAAGGATTACTTGTGACTTTAGCAACTCAGTTGGAAACAAGAAGTGAGAGGTGGCAGAGCCTGTGGCTCAAATGAGTAGGGCGCTGGCCCCATATGCTGGAGGTGGTGGGTTCAAACCCAGCTCCAGCCAAAAAAAAAAAAAAAGAAGTGAGAGATTCTAGCAACAGCATACCTAGGCCTTCCTGTGTGACATGCATACTGTCTCATCTTGTCTAACCAACCAGTCAATACATTAGAGAAGTGCCCAGGTGATGAGGATTAAAAACTTGTCTTGCTGTCAGTTTTTTCTTGTTACCTTCTAGGTTTACAAGACGAGTAGCTACTTTAAAATCTGACTACAGTCTGTTATACATAATATATTTCCCCTTCCTGTAAAAGAAAAGCCTTGATAATTACACCCCTCTCCAAACACATGGGTTAGTTTCAGTATTTCTCCAATAAAACATTCATTGGTCTCTTGGTATAGTGGAGCTGGTGATGTCAGCCATATCAATAGTGACAACCTATATTATTTCACCCGCATGTACTCCTCCAACCAAAATATACAATTCTGCTGATGGCTTATTCCTGCCATTCCTCTCCCTTTGCAAGCTCCTTAACTATTGGCAGCCTTCACACTTTTGCCTTTAGCCTATTTCGTTCTTACCCTATAAGCCTTCATGGACAATCTCATCCACTCCCATAGCTTCAACCACTACCAGAAGCTGTGAAGGCCCAAAATGGTATCTCTAGCCCAGACTTATCTCTATGCTCCTGACCTGCAAACCCCGAAGACAGGAGTTCTCAACCTGTGGGTTATGACCCACAGGAACTGTACTAAAGGGCCATGGCATTAGGAAGGTTGAGAACCACTGTGCTAAGAGTTCTTCATTTCTCCTGAACCTGTCTGCTCCCATTAATACCACCTCACTGAGTGAACTGGTTCAGTAGTTCACTATATCCTCCTTGTAGTCACCATGTCCTACAGATTTTGCTATCTTAGAACATGTTCTATCTAACCTCTCCTTTTCATGGTTTTGATTTAGTCATTATCATCTCTCTTCTGGATTAGTATAATCACTTTCTAACTGGTCTTTCAAATATCGCTCTTTCCACAATTTCAACCTGGTCACCTGTCTCAGACCTCTTCACAGATTTCCCCTGTACACAGGTTAGAATTTAGACATTTTTAGGAGGCCATTTAAGGCAATCTGCATTAGGGCCCTCTCTAGGCCTCTCTTTTACTTTGAAAAAGCCCAGCAGCCTTATGCCTTTAATCATGTGCATTCCTTGTTTGGTAGCTACAAAGGTTCTATTTTACTAATTTTATTTATTTCCTTTCTTTCTTTTTTTTTAAATATTAAGTTTGGCTGGGCATGGTGGCTCATGCCTATAATTCTAGCACTCTGGGAGGCTAAGGCAGGAGGTTCACTTGAGCACTCGAGTTCAGCATGAGCAAGAGTGATATCTTGTCTACCTAAAAATAGAAAAATTAGCTGGGTGTTATGGTAGGCACCTGTAGTATCAGCTACTCAGGAGGCTGAGACAGGAAGATCACTTGAGCCCAGGAGTTTGAGGTTGCTGTGAGATAGGCTGGCACCATAGTGCTCTAGCCTGGGCAAGATAGTGATACTCTGTCTCAAAAATAAAATAAATAAGTAAATAAACAAACAAAAAAATAAATAAATAAATATTAGAAATAGGACCCAGTGGGAACCTGCACAGTGGCACCTGCCACGCAGCACCAATAGTGGTGTCCTCCCACTGGGGTCAAATTTTGGAGAGACACCTCCCCAATTCTGTGGACCACTAGAGGGAACCAGACCTCGCCCTGCAGGGGTACCAGAGGAGGAGTGCAGCTGGGGCAGAAGCACGGTGTCTGAGGGAAAAAACACATGCTGCAACATTAACAGTAGGCTTGGAACAGACTCAGGTGGAACACTCCCCAGTTTCCAATGAGGACTAGAGGTAGTCAGGCTTCAGTTCCACCTGCCTGCTGGTGTCAGAGTGCAGCAGCCTGGCTGAGGAGGCATTGACTCCCCTCTGACTCTGTCAGGTGCAAATCCCTGGTGTATTTGCTCATTGTAGGGAACTGGGCCACAACCCTACAGGGTTACCAGTGATTGGGTGGGGCAGAAGTACAATGTGGGGAAAGAGGCAAAAACCCTTTTGGACTAATTCTTTTGCTGGGTGGGCCATTCTGACTCCATGGAGCACCAAAGTGTGTCACACTTGAGCTACCATTGGATCCCTGCTGTCTAATTGCTGGAGACCTTTTGAACTCTCTCACTTGAACAGTGATTGTGCTGCCTGGTTGTGTTGTAGTGAGAGGAACTGATTTTCTTCTTTCAGTTATTGTCCATGGGGGTTGGGGTGTCTTAGTTACTTGTATCTAGCCCAAAGTCCCTGATTCACTTGGATTAAATAGAGGCTAGCTAAATACAAGACACAGCCACCTAGACCCATCACACCAATCAGGTCCTCAGAGTCTCAGGATACAGGACTGAAAGGGACCTTTGTAAAGCTGTAGGGGAAAAGGCATAGTCACTAGTCCTAGCTCTTTGGTAAAGGGCTGGTAAACTACAACTCCTGGAATCCTCAATCCAATTTCACCTTACCAGCTTCTCTAGCCAAACTATGAAAATCAATAATGGGGCAGGACCAGCAGAACTCTGGCAACAGGAATAACCAAAGTAGATCAATTACCCAAGGAATGACAAAGGAGATACAACAGAAGATGTCATTCATTAACAAATGGCTGAAATGTCTAAAATAGAATTCAGAATATGGATGGCAAATAAGAATAATAGAATGGAAGTAAAGTTGGAATTAGAAATTCAAGGAGTAGTTCAAAAGTTGTCTCAAGAAATCAATGAATTCAAAGATAAAATCTCCAAGGATTTAGACATAATAAGGAAAGAAATTGTAGTCCTCAAAGACTTAAGAAATACAGTAGAATCCCTCAGTAATAGAATGGAGCAGGCAGAAAAAAGGATCTCTGACATTGAAGACAAAGTTTTTGAATGCTCCCAAACACTCAAAGAGTCAGAGAAGTGGAGAGCAAAAACGAATCACTCCCTGAGAAAGTTATGCAACCACTCCAAAAAATCAAACATTCACCTTATAGGAATTTCTGAAGAAGAGGATGGTCCTAAAGTCATCGATGTTCTACTCCAAGATAAAATAGAGGAGAATTTCCCAATCATGGCAAGAGACACTACACTGAAATTCAGATAGCAGGTACTTTCAGAGGCACAGCATGACTTAAAGCAAATAAAACATCTCCTAGACACATTGTAATTAACTTTTCTGAAGTTAATATGAAGGAGAAAATTCTGCAAGCAGCCAGATATAAGAAAATCACAAACTACAAGAGGAAGAATATTAGAATGATTGCATATCTCTCAGCTGAAACTTTTTTTTTTCCAGCTTGTGGCCAGGGCCAGGTTTGAACCTACCACCTCTGGTATATGGGGCCAGCACCCTACTCCTTTGAGCCACAGGCACTGCTCATAAATTTTTTGTTTGTTTGTTTTTGAGACAGAGTCTCACTATGTCACCCTGAGTAGAGTGCCATGGCATCACAGCTCACAGCAACCTTCAACTCTTGGGCTTAAGTGATTCTCTTGCCTCAGCCTCCAAACTAGCTGGGATTACAGGTGTCCACCAAAATGCCCCGGCTATTTTTTGTTGCAGTTGTCATTGTTGTTTAGCTGGCCCAGGCTGGGTTCGAACCTGCCACCCTCAGTGTATGTGTTGGTGCCGTAACCACTATACTATGGGATCCAAGCCAAAGAACTCAGCTGAAACTTTTCAAGCCAGAAGAGAATGGTCATTGACATTCAATTTCCTAAAGGAAAACAACTTTCAGCTCAGGATCCTGTATCCAGCTAAACTGAGTTTCATTTGTGATGGAGAAATCAAATACTTTACTGAATTACACACGGTTGAAGCAATTTGCCATTTAGTTAACTAAACCAGCTCTCCAGGATATTCTCAGTTCCCTCATCCATAATGATAAGCTTAATGGTCTTGCACCAAAGTACTCACCCAAAAGCCTTGAACAAAGCCTAACATTCACAATGGTGAAAGGATAAAAATAACCACTGGACAATCAAAACACTATCATGATTATCAAGCCTCTCAATTAATGTGAATGGCTTAAACTGTCTTCTAAAGAGGCACAGGTTGGCTGACTGGCTACAAAAACTCAGGCCAGATATCTATTTCATACAAGAATCTCATCTTACCACAAAGGATAAAAATAGATTGAGGGTGAAGGGATGGATATCTGTCATTCAGGCAAATGGAAATAGGAAAAAAGCAGGGGTTGCAATTTTATTTGCAGATACACTTGGTTTTAAAATAACAAAAGTAAGGAAAGATAAGGATAGTCACTTCATATTTGTCAAAGGAAACACTCAACTTGAGATATTTCAATTTGGGGGCAGTGCCTGTGTCTCACCGGAGTAAGGTGCCAGCCTCATATGCTGCAGGTGGCGGGTTCAAATCCAGCCCTGGCCACCAAAAAAAAAAAAAAAAAAAAAGGAGAGAGAGATTTCAATTATTAACATTTATGTACCCAACCAGAATGCTCCTCAACTTATAAAGGAAACCCTAACAGACATGAACAATTTGAAATCTTCCTGCACTATAATAGTTGGAGATTTTGGCTTGGCGCCTGTGGCTTAGCAGGCTAAGTACATCTGAGCTGGCGGGTTCAAATCCAGCCCGGGCCTGCCAAACAACAATGATGACTGCAACCAAAAAATGGCTGGGCATTGTGGCGGGCACCTGTAGTCCCAGCTACTTGGGAGGCAGAGACAGGAGACTCTCTTGAGCCCAGGAATTGGAGGTTGCTGTGAGCTGTGATGCCATGGCACTCTCTCCAGGGTGACAGCTTGAGGCTCTGTCTCAAAAAAAAAAAAAATAGTTGGAGATTTTAGCACCTCTTTGGCAGTGGCAGTGTTGGATAGATCCTCCAAGAATAAACTAAAAAAAGAAATGTTGGACTTAAACATGACCCTGCAGCAAATGGACTTAACAGACATCAACAGAACATTTCATCCTAATAAAACTGAATACACATTCTTCTCATCAGCCCATGGAATATCCTCCAAAATTGATCACATTTTAGGTCACAAGTCTAACCTCAGCAAATTTAAAAGAATATAAATTATTCCTTATATTTTCTTGGACCATCACAGAATAAAAGTTGAACTCCACAACAATAAGAATCTTCACACTTATACAATGACATGGAAACTAAATAATCTTATGGTAAATGATAGCTGGGTCACAAATGAGATTAAGAAGGAAATTACAAAATTTTTGGAACAAAATGACAATGAAGACACAAATTATCAAAACCTGTGGGATACTTCAAGAGCAGTCCTAAAAGGGAAACTTATAGCATTGCAAGTCTTCCACAAGAGAATGGAAAGAGAGGAAGTCAACAACTTAATGGGTCATCTCAAGCAACCATAAAAAGAAGAACATTCCTTGATCACTATATAAAGACATTAATACTCTACCTTTAATAAGTTTCACCAGTACCCTGCTAAGATGCACCGTAGGTGTGTTCCCACTAATTGATATCTGTAACAGTATGATCAAAATATTTTTGAATGTATATGAATCGTGCCCTGTGATTGCACCAATGTACATAATTATGATTCAATAAAATTATTAAAA
>CAUYON010175015.1:0-10483 GCA_963573935.1 Arctocebus calabarensis
TTCATGCTTCTCCATTCCTGTGATGTTTCACTAAGAATAATATGTTCCACCTCCATCCAAGTTAGTACAAATGCTGCAAAGTCTCCATTGTTTTTGATGGCTGAGTAATATTCCATTGTATACATATACCATAGCTTACCAGTCCATTCCTGGGTTGAAGGACATTTAGACTGTTTCCACATTTTAGCAATTATAAACTGGGCTGCGATAAACAGCCTAGTATAAGTGTCTTTATAATAAAAGTTTTCTTTTTCTTCTGGATAAATGCCCAGCAATGGGATTGTAGGATCAAATGGGAGGTCTAGGTTGAGTTCTTTGAGCTTTCTCCATACTTCCTTCCAAAAAGGTTGTATTAGAATGAGGGAGGGGAGGAAAGAAAGAGTAGAGAGAGAGAGAGGAGTGAGGGGGGTGGAGTCTTGTTGTGCACCACACATTTGGGGGCAAAACACGATTGTAAGAGGGACTTTACCTAACAAATGCAATCAGTGTAACCTGCTTTCTTGGACCCTCAATGAATCCCCAACAACAAATATATATATAATATAAATGTTGGCCATTTATTTATTTTTATATTTAGTGTATCATCATGTTTTCATCATTGACATACTCTGTCAACTATCCTTATAGAATTTTTTTTTTGTATTTTCTATCTTTTTAGCTTCATTCCTCATCTTAACCCAAAGTACTTCCTCTTGCCTCAATAAACTCTGTGAAAGTTCTTGCGGATACTTGTTCTAAGTATCTAGGGTAGGAGATGAAAGCCTTCTTTCTTGCCTAAGCCTTTTCCACAATTACCTGAGCCCAGAAGCTTTCTTATCTTGAGCCATTATGTCATTTCTCGGTCTTTTCTCTCTCTCTCCCTCCACCCCTCTTGTATGTGTGTATGAAAGAACCAATCTTTCTAAAGTCCCACTTTCTCATACCACTTTCCTACTTAGGGAACAACCTTGCTTCTCTTCTGCTATCCCACCATGTTTCTATATCCATGTAGCTCCTAAAGTACCCATGACAGGACTCACCGTTACCTGCCCAATGCAATCACTCCAGTGCTCAATAGGCCCCCTCCGCAGGGTCAGAGAAGTCCACATTCTATACTCACTTGGACTTCAGGAAGAAAGGGCTCCTTCCTCCTTCATATGCTGCTCTCCCGCACCTTGATCCAACCCCACAGTGATCTTATTATAATAAAAAATATCTATTTGGTCTGCATCCCCAGTTCTTAGCACAGAGCTTCTAAAAGCCTTAAAATTTCCTGAGGATAGATATGAAGAGCTTTAGTTGTTCCTAATAAGCCCATTTCAGTCATACTGGAGTTTACAGTGATGGCGTGACTCCTGGTGGGCACCTAGATAGTTTCAGGCAGACAGCTGGTGGCTGCCAGAGGAACCGAGCGTGAGATTGCAGGGATAAAACTTCCAGCACCACCACCATCACCACCACCCCATCCCACATCTGGAAGGGGTGAAGGGATAGAGACTGAGCTAATCACAATTACCAATGACTTAACCAATCATGTCTATGTAATGGAATCTCAACAAAACCCCTAAATTAGAGGGCTTGGAGGGCTTCCAGAGGTGCTAGGAAGGTAATGTGTCTGGAGAGGGCACGGAAGCTCCTCGCCCTTCCCCTAGACCTTGCCCTATGCATTTCTTCCATTTGGCTGTTCCTGGATTGTAGCTTTTATAATAAACCAGTAATAGTAAATAAAGTGAGTTTGTAAGTTCTGAGAGCCATTCTTGCAAATCTTGAACTGGAAGGGAGGGCTCATAGGAACACTATATGTATAAATCTGTCGGTCAGCAGTACAAGAGGCCTGGAGTTGAGGTTGGAATCTGAAGTGGAGAACAATTTTGAAGATCTGAGTCCTCAGTTAGGAAGAGGTAGTATTAGAATTGAACTGAACTGTCAAATGTCCTCTTGGTTGAAGAATTAAAGAATTAGTTGTTGGTATGGGGGGGAAAAAGTCGGTCATTTGTTGTCACACAATACTTGTGAGTAGAAACAGATCACAGACCCACCCATTTTACAAGGGCCAGAATGATTCAGGTCCAAGGGAAAACATTCTAGAGGCGCTACTAGACATAATGAGATAATTTCTTTGGAACCATGTATTTTAATACTATTAGAAAATAACTATCTGTAATCAAATGGGGCTTGTTTATCATTTGATAGGCAATTTTCATGTAGAAATTCAAAAAAGGAGTTAAGATGACTAAGTAAAAACTATAAAGGGCAGAAAAACACAACCCTTGAATCATCAAGACTAGGAATTTTGGCAACTAAGTTATTAAAATACTTTGTATCATTTGTAAATTCTTCTAGCAAACTTTCTCTAACAATACACAAATAAAGAGAAATGCAAATATAGCCATTCAAAACACAAATGCAATAGAAAGAGGAAAAAAAGATGATCATAACCTACAAAAGTTGCTTTTGTAATGCAGGTTCTTAGTACCTTAAGCCAAATGTTTGATATAGTCCAAGGCATGAGCCCACATCTGGCAAAAATGAGCGTATAGTCTAGACTGTGGCTCCCTAAAGGAAAACTCTCCGTCTAAATTATTTGTAAATTTCCAATGACCTACAAGGTGCCTGGTACAAAGAAATAATAAATGGTTGTTTAATAAAGAGAGGCTGGTTTTGAACCTTACATCCTAGATTTAAAAAAAAAAAACTGTACATAAAGGTATTTGAAGTTGATTTACAAAGTAATTATTAAAATGAAGTTTAATTCAAACAATAGGAGGTAAAAGTATATTTTTTTAGCCTTTTTATGGAGTTAGTTACTTGGAAATTTTGTATTTCATCAAATTATAATTTTCCACTTACCTTCCTAATACAACAAACTATCTTTCCTTCAGGGTAAGGATCGGCAAGCTACTTCAGAGAGCCAAATCTGGCCCCATACCTATTGTAATAAATAAAGTTGTATTGCAAAACAGCTACATCCATCTGTTTGCATATTTTCAATAGTTGCTTTCACACTGGCAGAACTGAGCATGTACAACAGAGAATTAGCCTGTAAGCCTAAAAATAACTGACTCTCTGTTTCAGGTTATCATATGAATAGTCAATATTTATTGAATAGTCAATATAATATTGTGTTTTTTAAACAATGGGAGATTTACTGAGCTAAGATCACTTACAAAATAATTGGATATTCTGTTTGTTTCTGCACAGTATCATTTTATTTATATCCTCACAATTGAAACCTAAAAAGTATAATTGGGTGGCACCTATAGCTCAGGCAACTAAGGCGCCAGCCACATACACTGGAGCTGGTGGGTTCAAATCCGGCCTGGGCCTGCCAAATGATGATAACTACAACCAAAAAATGGCCGGGCGTGTGGCAGGCACCTGTAGTCCCAGCTACTCAGGAGGCTGAGGCAAAAGAATCGCTTAAGCCCAAGAGTTTCAGGTTGCTATGAGCTGTGACACCACCGCACTCTACCCAGGGCTTGAGGCTCTTTCTCAAAAAAAAAAAAAAAAAAAAATCTAATGATAAAGAAAAACCTTTTTTACAAACTAATTTATGCCATGATCTACTTAAAGCCTTTGAGAGTCCTTAAAGAGCAGAATAAGAAAGTTTAAAAGAAAGTTAAAGCTATATAAAATAAAACTAGGCTGTAAGAAAACACACATGCACGCACGCACACATCTTGATCACTCTCAGTATGGAGTAAATGTGCTATTTTACTAAATGAGATTTCAGTCACATCAAAGAAAAAGAAAAAGAAATGGCAGAAAAAAAGCAAGTAAATCTTTTGGTTTACCTAACCAAAGTAAAAAAGCTATCACAGAAAACTGCTCTTTTGGAAATGTAACAATCTCACAATCTCAGCCCTAAAGAAGGCTCAATGAAGACAATGTGAAGAAAACTAACACATTTCTTCTCTGATCTGTATTCATCCCACCAAAAGCTTCATCCCACTCAGCTTTCAGTGATCAGAAAGAAGCAAAGCCCTGGCACTTGATAAAGCCACATGGCCTGGCTACTTCCACTCAATGCAGAAAGCTTTCCTGCCAGCTGGGATGTCTCACTGTCCTCTGACAGACCCATGTTTATTCCTAACAAATCCAACTTCATCCTTCTTCCATCTATGCAAATTCCACCCATCCTTCATAGATGATCCCATTCAAAATCCCAGCCAGTGCAACTCTATCACTCCAGAGGGACCCATTCACAAAGATGACGGTCTGAATGGTGCCCAATCCCACCTCTTCCAGAAAGTCTTTCCATCCACATCACAGCAAACTGATATCCCTCTCTCCTTCCTAAATATTTGTCTTATGGTCCCACTGGATTGCAAGCTCTTAGGAAAGGAATTACACTATATACTTCTGTTATATACAGGAAAATAACAACATTAACACCAAATACCACTAAGTCTGACTCTGTGCTGAATGCTTGGTATTTATCTTATTTAATCTCAAAAAAAAAAAAAGAAAGAAAGAAAGAAAAAGAAAAGAAACCTAAGGGAAAGTGTGATCACTTTTCAGATTTACAGATGAGGAAACTAAGACTTGAAATGTTAAATTTGTTGGAGGCCATACAACTAGAAAGTAGCTGAGCCAGGATTCTGACCAGGGTCTGTCTAATTCCAAGGCTAAGGCCCTTAAATTAGACCCTACCTCTCAATCCTGAAGGTACTCAATTAAACCTGCTTAGTGGATCAAAACAGACAAAAATCCAGGTGCAACCTACCACTGCCCCTTGAGTCTTTCTTTGTACTTCCTAACTGAGAAAATCTCTCGGGAGTAGGAGAGCTATAAGGCAGACAAACCCCATAGTACCAGTCATCATCCCACACAATACAGGGGCTCCACTGGGAGGTGCAGAAGACAAAATATTCCTGCTTTTCACTCCTAAGGGCAAACATATGATGCAAACAGCTTGTGATTATTTTCCATGTGTCTTTTTTTACTAGCCAGGTCATTCATGTCTTTATGTTTGACATCTGACTACACACCCTCATAAATAAACACAAGCATGGAAAGATTGGTCTATTCCTGCTAATACACGTATAATAAATCTACCTTTGCAGAAGCTTGGCTCTGCAGTCAAAAGGAACTTCCTCCTCTCCCTTCCCCTTCCCTCCTATGGCCATAAAGATGAAGATCTTATATAAAACAGAAGCCACCCAGATTCCAGTTCCAAACTGAAAACACCACACTTATAAAAGCATTAAGAAGGTCCTCAGTGAGCTGGTTGCAAATGTTTAATTACTGTAATTATATGCATACATACTTTATCACTGTTTTCTAATGAGGTTGGCAAGGAGATAGAAACTTGGCATTTTATTCTTAGTTTAATGCACTTGTTTTTATGCTTACTGTAACAGCTTGCTGAGGGAGCACTGGGGAGATAGAGTCGAATAAGCTTTCAAGGAGGTGATGAGGAAAAACAGCTCCCAGTGGAGGGTACACATATGGAAAAAGGCCAGGACTGGAAACACTGCCGCTCTTAAAAAGAGGGATTAACCAAGGTTAGCTGTGCCATTCATCAACAGCGAAAGGGGACTGCAACCTACCTACCTTCTTAGCACTTCAAATGAGACTTTGAAATTTAACTGCAAGGATGAGGGGAGCCATACCTGCTTGTTTTGAAAGGTCCTTTTAGTTTCTTTGCAAAAGTGTCCAAGTTTTCAAGGGGAAAAATCAACACCCAACCTTACAAAGCAAGGTCCAGAGGCACCCTCTGTACTTCTGAGAGCAGCACTACCCTGAGGGCTGGTTCCTAGCCCAGAAGAGTTCTCCTGGTGAAAGAAGCTTCTATGAACCAGTCCAGCCCTCCTGCAGGGAAGGAAAGTCAGCAGTTTACTTGGGAATTTGCCACCTCACCACATAGCAAGTGAGGAAGCAGTAAGAGGTAGCAGATGGAAAGAGGTAGGGGTGGGGGACACAAGCTAGACCCAGACAGCTGGGGTGTTATAAAAACGTAGCAGCCAAGCAGTGTAGAAATGGGAGTCTTAAGCATCTGATTAACTGAGAAGCAGCTGAGGTGATTTCTGAACTAGTCTGAAAAAAAAAAAAAAATCAAAATACAGCACTGCATTCAATTTTTAAGTAGACTGCAAGAACGATCTGGGCTGACAATAAAACCAAAGCTGAGATGCTGAGCCTTGCTCTAATGGTGTCCATGGCACAGAGCCACGCTACAGGGTAAAACCAGGTTATAATGAGTTCCCCGTCTGGGACTTCCAAGAAGCATTCCCCAAGACACATCCACCCAATATTTAAATCCAGCCTTTAACAAAGGTCCTGGATAGACACCAGACTAACTAATTTGAGCCTAAAAAGAGACTCCTAAAAAATTCAGATAAACTTGGTTACTATGCTCCTCCATTATAGCACAAATAGACATGTAATCTAATCAGGGGTTCTACATTCAGCCAAAATAACTGGCAAATAGGACCATGTGAAATTTTCCTCGCTAAAATGGTAAAAACAAACCCTAACTAAATCGCTCTCTTGTAACCACTTATAGTAAATCAATAACTGCATCATTTTATACAATATAGCAATACAACATATTTTGGCCAATTAAAAAACAGAAGTCTGGGACAGGGAATGATATGCATATACAAAGCCATCTATCACATTCATTTACAGTAAAGCAAGACTGTGAACATGCAAAAGTCTCATTAATTTCACATGTATAATTTTAACAGGACTCGAAAGAGCACAAAATTTAAACATTTTAAAGACAGATTTGGGGCTGGGCGCAATGGCTCATGCTTGTAATCCTGGCACTCTAGAAGAGTGAGGTGGGTAGACTGCCTGAGCTCAGGAGTTCGAGACCAGCCTGAGCCAGAGAGAGACCCTAGCTCTAAAGGAAAAAAAATAAGCCAGGCATTGTGGCGGGCACCTGTAGTCCCAGCTACTTGGGAGCCTAAGGCAAGAGAATTGCTTGAGCCCAAGAGTCTGAAGTTGCTGTGGGCTATGATGCCACGGTCCTCTACTTAGGGTGACACAATGAGAGTCTGTCTCAAAAAAGTAAATAAATAAAAATAAAAAAATAAAATAAAGATTCACAGCACTAACAATCAGAAAGGTCTTATGGTGGCACCTGTGGCTCAAAGGAGTATGGCGCCGGCCCCATATGCCGGAGGTGGCTGATTCAAACCCAGCCCCGGCCAAAAAAAAAAAAAGGTCTTATGTTATTAGTCATAACCATATCATTTTGCATGTGGTGCTCTGTGAGATTCCTCAGTCATGTCTGTTTTGTCTTCTAATTGATTGCCTACCTTTGGTTTCATTTTAAAACATTGATCTGTATGCAGCTGGGGCTTATTACAAGGTATGAGCTGTCTGCTCAATGAGTTCTGAGAGTGATGTACTGGGCTAATTTAACCCAAATGGCTTTATAATTCTGTAGCAACCTCTTTGCAGCCACCTACTTATTCTGGGGCAGGGGAATGGAAATCATTTCAAGAAATGGAAAAACTGTGATTTAAGTAATTCAGCTGAGGTTATTTCCCTCGGGAAAAGGACAGCTAATGACTAGTCTCAGAAACTAAGTAAGTAGCATCTGCCCTCTACTAGTTATTTAAATGTAACTAACAAAAAGAAGGTGTTATAGTCAGCTCCAATGAAGATCAGGGTTCCCTGCTCTGGCATACCAAATGATTGAACTCTGTCTCAATTTCCCTCACAGTGGTGTTCAGAATTTTCCTTATAGTTCAGCTGACATAGGAAAGTCTGAATACAGTACAGGAGAGGCAGTTTCAGAGCATCTACAGATTAACAAAAGTGTGGGTTGTAGGGAAGGGTTCATAAGACAGCCTGTCCCAAAATGTTATCACTCCCTTACTGCAGTAGCATTCTTTCTCCTTAATCCTTCTCTCTCCATTCCTGGTCCTCTTGGACATGCTTAATTCCCAGGACCAAGTAACAGCAAAGGCATACACAAGGCTGAAGTTCTGGGGCACTGGTGGGGTGGGGGGGGGGGGGTGGTGCTGACTCTCCCCTGGGAGGTCTTTCCTGGCCTACGGAACCACCCCTTTCCTGACCGTTGGCTGTACCCTTCCTCCAAACCACTCCCAAATCACAAAATAGCCCCAAAGAGACCAGATCTTCACCCCCTGGGCAGCTTCCATCACACCGGATCCAACTTTATCCAAGACAGTATTGTTTGTTTTTTTTTCAACCAGAGTATATATTACTTAAAGTATCTCTAGAACAATATTTATTTCTTTTTCAATTCCTAGCACTAACAAAAACAGCTCCAAAAAAAGAGAAATTGAAACCAAAAGTTTATTTCCACCACAGGATTCCCCTTCTACCAAAAAAAGCAAATGTTGTACAGCAGTAGACCACACCCCCCCACCAATTTACAGTAGCAGTCAACATGTGAAAACACTTTTATTGCAAAATTGAAGAGTGTAGCTCAGCAAATACATGTTGAAATGCTAATGTGAGTAATTACATAGGTGGTTACAAACACCGAACTCAGGCTTCAATTTGGCAGAAGTATAAACATTTCTACTATAGTTTGCAAAGTTCAATTACCTAGATCTGCTGGTTAATTTCCTTTACATCTGAAAGCGCTCCCCCAAAGTCAATCATTTTCCAATGGAAAAGTCAGACCAGAAACATGTTCTAAGAGGCAAGACAAAAAGCAGATTTGTACTCCACTGCCTCTTTTTTTTTTTGTAGAGACAGAGTCTCACTTTATCGCCCTCGGTAGAGAGCTGTGGCGTCCCACAGCTCACAACAACCTCCATCTCTTGGGCCTCGGCGATTCTCTTGCCTCAGCCTCCCAAGTAGCTGGGACTACAGGTGCCCGGCTATTGTTCTGTTTTTGGCAGTTCGGCCAAGGCCAGGTTTGAACCCGCCACCTTCAGTATATAGGGCCGGCGCCCTACTCGATGAGCCACAGGGGCCGCCCACCACTGCCTCATCTTTAAATCTTTACAAGAAGCTAAGTCAGACAGATATGATTATTCTCTTGTGTGCTATTGTTCAACTTAATTCAAATAAATCTTTACTCTTGAAAACTGTACTTTGGCAGGGAACCCATATCTCAGTGGTTAGCCTGCACTGGGGTTGGTGGGTTTGAACCTGGCCTGGGCCTGCTAAAACAGAAACAAAGAAAAAAAAGAAAGAAATATTCAAATATCTGTTGAGACATAGTGATGCTAGGTATACAGTAGTGAGCAACATAGTCAAAAATCCCTGCCCTCAGGGGGTTTACATGCAAGCAGAGGGAAACAAGAGGACATGTTCAATGCTGATCAAAGTGAAATGGAGAAAAAGTAAGAAGGATGAGGTAGACCTGGGGTATTACAATTTTAAATGTAAAAGAAGGCCACTGGGAAAAGATTAACATTTCGCAGAGACCTCAGAGCAGGTGAGTGAGTGAGCCAAGCCACAGAGAAATCTCAGGGAAGGGTTTTCCAAGCAGCGGGAACAGTGAGATCAAAGACACTGAAAGAGTGCATTCAATGATCAATGAAATTCTACGTGTTTCTGTTTCTTGTTCTTGTTAAAAACTATATCCCACATAGAGATTTCAAAGGGCTTGTTTTCCAGTATTGAAATTTTCTCTTAAATATACCATATCTAGAACTATTGAGACTCATAAAAATGTGTATGTGTTACCCTCTCGCTATCCCCACGTGCATCTTCTTGTCAGCATTGATTTAATTCCTAAGAGATCTGGGTGCAAGCTTAGTACTAGAACAACCAAAACTAGTTAGCCCGAGTACAGCACTCAGAAAAGCTACAACTCACAGATGTCTGGAATATGAATTCAAGAAACAGGATACAAGAATCTCTACCTTTACTCTGTACATTACACCCATGCTCATCATGTGTTGCAGCATGTCAAGGTGAAGATGGTCAATACAGAAAAATGACAGAAATGAAACAAGGCCAAAATAGAGCTGGATGAAAAAACAAATATATACATATATATCCAATCTCTGTACTTCCAAAATAATAATGTAAACTTCATTCTAAAAAGTTAAGATTTGGCTCAGCACCTTTAGCTCCATGAGTAGGGTACCAGCCACATACACTGAGGTTGGAGGGTTTGAGTCCAGGCCGGGGCCTGCTTAAACAACAATGACAACTGCAACCAAAAAATAGCTGGGCGTTGTGGTGAGCGCCTGGGGTCCCAGCTACTTGGGAGGCTGACACAATAGAATCACTTAAGCCCAAGATTTGGAGGTTGCTATGAGCTGTAATGCCATAGCACTCTACTAAGAGGGACATAGTGAGACTCTGTCTCCCCCCTCAAAAAAAAAGTGTAAAGGCTCGGCGCCTGTGGCTCAACGGGCTAAGGCGCCAGCCACGTACACCTAAGCTGGCGGGTTCGAATCCAGCTCCGGCCCGCCAAACAACAATGACGGCTGCAACCAAAAAAAAAAAAAATGGCCGGGCATTGTGGCAGGTGCCTGTAGTCCCAGCTACTTGGGAGGGAGAGGCAGGAGACTCGCTTGAGCCCAGGAATTGGAGGTTGCTGTGAGCTATGATGCCA
>CAUYON010175019.1:0-16054 GCA_963573935.1 Arctocebus calabarensis
CAACTCTCAGCAACCTCAAACTCTTGGGCTTAAGCGATTCTCTTGCCTCAGCCTCCCAAGTAGCTGGGACTACAGGCACCAACCACAATGCCTGGCTATTTTGTCATTGTTGTTGTTGATGCAGTTGTCCTTCTTGTTTAATTGGCCCAGGCTGGATTTGAACCCGCCAGCCTGGGTGTATGTGGCTGGAGCCCTACCCACTGAGCTATGGTCACCACCCTATTTTCAGACTTCAATAATGTTTCCAATCTAGTGGGTATAAATTTAGCCTTAACAGTTACCCTGAGAAGCAGTAATTATACATTTTATAGGTAAGGATCAAGATCATATAACTAGTAAAATCAGAACTTAAACACAGTTCTATAGTACACCACCCTGTCTCCCCCATTTCAGTTCTCTTAAAAATATTCCACATTTTTAAGTACAGTTAGCATTCAGGGGAAGTACAGTGTTCAGTTAAGGACTTGGCCACTTATATGCATTAGTTATGCAGCTTAGGCAAATTATGTAACCTCTCTTTGCCTCAATTATTTTATATGTAAAATGGCAATAATACTATCACTTACTTTATAGGACTGTTGCCAGGGTTAAACAAGTTATTTCTTTTCCTCTTTCATCTAGATTTTTAAATAAACACATACTCCAAATTTCAACCATGCCAGTAGAATTCAGTATATTTTCTTTAACCTCAATGCCCCCTTTCTTTCAAGCAAATTGCTTTTTCATGAACTGCCTCACATTTTCATGTTCTGAGCTGCCAAGTATGTCGTTGTTTCCTATGCATTTACACTGAAGAACTAAAGGAAGCTTTTAGCTCTGCCACCATGGTGACTTGATTCCATCACAGTTTAAAAGTATTTTAAAACATGTATTTTGTACTCTCGGTGACATAAAAAAACCTTTAGAGTACTTAATTTGTCTGTGTATGTTCATTTGAGTAACAATTTAATGTTTCGACTTCCCCTTTAAACTGTTTCTAGTTTTAATCACAATCGTATCTTCAGTCTTAGCACTCAACAAATACTTGGTAATTAAATGAATCAATAAATGAATTAATGAATTTTAAAAAGCAAACTAAGTGATAGGTTTTGTCAAAGTTTACATGTTAGTCAAATGCTCTTTTTTTGAAAAATGTTTGAATCTTTTATGAAATCCTATATCCAAAGCCTAATTTTAGAGTTTAGCATTTGTCAGAATTTAAAATTTTTTTCATTTTTGAAAAGTTAATACTCCATGCATACTGTCTATATTATGACATCCACAGCAGGGCCTTTGCACTACTCAATAATCAAACACATCAAAACTTCTGCACTAAAAGGCATGGATGGTCACACAAATGGAGTTTTAAAGGACCACAAATAACACCACTTGGGTTGAGGTTGGCCACCAAAAGGGTTATGGAAGTGCTTATTGTTTTTAGAGACTGTAGATTATAGAACCGTGGTTTAAATTTAGAGCTGTCAATATTAGCAGTGTAGAAATTTGAATCCATGACTCCTTCTTCCCTAATATATTTCATTCACACTATGGTGTGTCTTATGCTTCCTTCTTTGATTTCCTGGAAAAACTATACAAGTTAATGAAACTTATTTTAATAGTCCAGTGATTACCCTATTACTCTGAGGCCATGGAAAGATAACAACCTCTTCCTCAAAGAGGCACAGCTAAATTTTAACAAATAATAAAAACTACTCTGAAAACTAAGAACTAACATTTGTCATTCAAGATACTTAATAACGTATTTATTAGCAATTCATTTAGGGTAAAATTGCCAATACTTCTAAAATATGATTCTTGTTAATGTTAGAGTTCTGATTATCTTTTTCTTAAAAGGGATCCTCTTTTTCTTAAAAGATTCACAACATTTTATAAAGACCAAAATACAAATAACCAGTTGTTTTCAAGTCCATGAGAAGGTGTAGACTCTAAGGGTTTTTCTAACATGGCCCTCAGGCTCAAGCCAGACTAGTGTTAGAAAAATCAGATGAGCAAGGAGTTCCAAATCCAATCTTCAGCACACTTAAATTGAAATGTGCCTAATGTCCAAGTACATACTGTGTTTACCTTGTATAATGTGCTTCAGTGTATAATGTGCACTCATATTTCCAGCCCAAACTTTCAGGAAAAAAACTTTCTGCTTTAATTTTTTAATTCAAATTCAAAACTTAAAGCATGTAGTATATAAAAACCATTTTGTTCTTTTCCAAGAGATTGTCTCCATAATTTTTGCAAAAACATCAGCTAGATTGCTGGCTTCCACTGAAAGTGTACAAAAGGAAATACGTCCCTCTTCATTGGACAAATATGCTTTTGTTTCAAGTTTGTTGTTAGTTCAACAAAACTGATTACCGTATTTCAGGGTGTTATTTGCATCATTATTGCTTTCTAGAGTTACATTTTTCACACATAAACATAAATAAAGAAATTTAAAATATCTGTAAAAGGCTGAGCATGGTGGCTCACACCTATAATCCTAACATTCTGGAAGGCCGAGGCAGGTGGATTGCCTGAGCCAGGGCAAGACCTCATCTCTAAAAATAGTTGTAGTCCCAGCTACTCAGGAGGCTGAGGCAAGAGAATCACTGGAGCCCAAGGGTTTGATGTTGCTTTGACCTATGATGTCATAGCACTCTACCGAGGGCAACAAAGTAAGAATTTGTCTCAAAATAAATAAATAAAACAAACATCTATAAAGATATGTAGTCAATATTACCCATGTGTAATAGCACAGGCTTATTTTTCTCTCAAAAATTTGGACAAAAAATGTGGATTATACCCAGTAAACTGCAATGCCACACACACACACGCTCGGACAAGACTCCTCTCCCTCTGACAGTGTCATCACAAGGAACTGCCATGGCCAAGACAATGTCTGTTTTTTTTTTGGGGGGGGGTCTTTAGGTGTAACCTATGACTTAACTGATATTCTTTACCAGCTCACATAGCCATAACCTGCATGTGGTCAAATGGGCTGACTCAAAGGTCAATTACCCACTGAAAACCATAGCATAGACATTTATGAGCTTGACGCTGTAAGAAAGTTATTTTTCTGCATCTCAGTTTACCCATCTGTAAAATGTGAGTAATAATAGAATCTATTTCATATGGTTATTGTGAATATTAAATTATATGTACCATCTGTTTGACTCACAATAAGGGGTATATTGTCATTCCAAAATCAGGGTAATTCTGAGGACTAGGCATCTCCTCAGACGTTAGCAATTGCCTAGACAGTAAGTGATAGCTTATGCTAGAAAGCAATAACACCACAAATCATAATAGACCTTCTGGTACTTTTCAGTACCTTATTTTTCTTGCTAATTTTTTTAATCACTTAAGGCTGAAATGATGAATTAATTCACATTATGAGTTATTTCCTTTGAGCCTTAAGTGATCATTCTTATGCTATTAAGAATTATCTGTCTCCAATTTACAAATAAGTTGAGTTCCAAAAAGTTTATTTATATGCAAGGCATTCACAATTTCAAACATTTTTTTTTCATAGAGGTGATGTTTTAGAAGAATTAGATGTCCAGGCTGACACAATAAAAGGCAGTGAAGTGGCTGTGCTAGGCATCTAGGTATTATCCTAGGGCATCTGGGTTGGACAGTCTCAGACATACAGCTCACTTAGGACCAGGGTCCACCTGTGAATCTGCCTGGATGCTTCCACAGGCAGAGCAGGCTTTGGTAGCTGCTGAATCTTGAAGTGTTCTTCATCTAAGGGGAAGATAAATTGAAAATTAAGGAAGAATGGTGGGTGCCTGTAGTCCCAGCTACTTGGGAGGCTGAGACAAGGGAACTGCCTAAGCCCAGAAGTTGGAACTTGCTGTGAGCTATGTGACGCCATGCACTCTACTCAGGGCAATAAAGTGAAACTTTCTCTACAAAAAAAAAAGAAGATAAAATTAAGGAAGAAGTTCAGCAAGGCCCCGCTTCCAGTCACTAGCTCATAGAGAGGAATCAGAGCTACTGAGATTATTGGAAACTTCTGGAAGCTTAGTAACTCCCTGTTTGCATTGCTCCATAACATTTTTCTCAGAGTAATTACTAGGACACTCTTTAAGGCCAAATGCTTTAAATCCCACAGGAGAGGGATGAGTGAGGGGTTATATTCCACTCTAAAGCTAGGGTAATTCTAGGGATGGGGGATGGGGAAAACCCCAAAGCATAGAGGGAGAGGGTTTCTGTTAAAGAGAGGAAAAGAAGGCAGGCTGTATGAGTCCGTGTTATCACCCTGCCAAGCATGGTGTTGTGAAAAAGTACATTGACTTCCCTGAAGGATGGAACATTCTCCTTGGCTGGAGATTGAAGAGATGGAATTAAAGGGCTAGGTTTCTTGACACTCAGCCTCAGTAATGTTAAGTAGCCATGGCTGAATAAAAGCAGAGTCTCACTTTGCTTCTCAACCTTGGCTGTGCATAAGCTTCATCTGAGAAGATTAAAATACTCCAGTGTCCCCATGAACCCAGATCCAGTCCTTCAGAATCCCCTGACCAAGGCATCAGGTGTTTTTAAAGCTCCAGGAATGAATCCAGTGAGCAGCTAGGTTTGACACCAATTTAAATACCAACGACCCTCAGGTGGCCTAAATCAAAGAATAAGGCACTGTGGCCTCCACAGAGCTCTGGGAATGCCCTAAACTTAAAGTCCCCAAATAATCTGGGACAGAATAGAATCAACAAAGCTAATTATTCACATTGTAATTACATTTGGTAAGAAAGAAAAAAATTTCCACAGTATTCGTTGAAACTGATGGCAAAAATACCTTAAACATTTTCTGTGCAGACTCAAAGACCACCCTAGAGATGAATTTGTCCCAATCCGTGCCAGGCACAGTGCTGGATGCTGGGGATAAAGCAACAGCCCCTGCCAAAAGGGAGCATAGAGTTGGAGAAGATAGCAAGAGTTAACAAGGGAACCTTCGAGATACAGACTGGGCAGTGTCTGGGCTGCCAATAAGTAAAGAGGTGGGCATATGAGGACTGAATCACCTGTTTCAAATCATTATACTTCTTGGGTCAGAAATATCCATTCGTGCACGCCATATCATTCAGGGTGTGTGGCAGTCCCCCAACAGCTGAATTATATGACCTAATGAACAAACCTTATTTGAAATGGTTTACCAGTTACCCCTCTGATACACCTTTGATGCTTAAGAGTGTGGGCATGAGAGGTGGCTTGGTGTGTGCCCGGCTGTACACACAGCTACTTGCTCACCCCTACTTCTAGGATAATTGCCATATTATATATTGGTTCATTGAATTGCTTGAGCTAGTCCTCTGCTGACCTGCTTTTTTAAGAGAGAGGTTGGTATCTGCTGCCTGCAGAGCAATCCAGCAGTGGGACTAGAGTGTCCACATCAAATCTCTGCTTTCCAGTTGCTTCCGGAGCTTAGGCACTGAGGGTCTCGCTGTACTGTATGTCATCTTTTTCTGCTTTGACAAGATTAGTGTCTCTGGGGTCTCCTGGCACAATCCCCAGGCTTCCTGGAACTTGTGTCATTAGCCATGCAGTGGGGTCTGACTGCGGAAAATGCAAAGCACGTTCAACAGTGAAAACAAACCCCACTCTTGGAAAAGTCTCTGCATAGAAAACAAGTCACTTTGATTCCCTTAACATATGTGACCTCCCACGCCACTCTTCTGCTCATGGCCACAGAGGATTCCAGATGTGAGAGAGAGGCACGCCTCTTCTCCCGTCCTCTCCTCACAAAGGACTCCATAGATACTGACGGTCAGTCCTGATGTTGCTGGGAGATTTCTGCAAAGCTATGTTCCTCTCTCAAAAAGTACAGATGAGGGGAGGAAATAAGCAAAAGGCAGGAACCGGGTAGTAAGTGGCCCAAGCAACTGTCAGGCACGTCATATTTACAAGCCTCTGCTCATTTAGACATCCTGGGCTAAATACATCCAAACCAAGCTGTGAAGTTCATGGGACAAATTAGGGGGCTTTTTCTGTTTTCTGCAAGCAAGCACCCACGTGCTAGCTTTAAATCAGGTCTAAACATTTCAGATATTGCTGCTCCGCAGTTCTTAAAGGAATATAACTGGTGATGTCAGAAGGCCCCCAAACCACTAGTCAACCACTGTGTTCAGACATGTGCAGTAAACCTGAGTTAATGGTGTTGGTCTCTGGCTCCTAGCTCCCAGGCCATGCCTTCCTTTGCCCCTGATTTGCTCCTTATATTAGGGAACGTTTATGGGGTGCTCAGGCCCTCTGGTTTTGAGGGAGATCCACCCAGGGTCAGGCACTAGCAGGGGGGTAAAGGGGTCGCTCCTTCTCTCTGAGTTAGCTGCCACCTTGGCTCCCCTTTTCTACCTGGTTCCATCTCTTCCCAAGTAGCCCTGTCCTGTGCATCCCAGGCTCCTGGGGGTGCAGGCCTGCAGCCCACACATGCAGGGGGTGGCCCCAACGTCAAGCTGCTCCAGGGACACCAGGCCCCTTCTCCCTTCATCCCACCAGCTCCAGGGGAAAAAGACCTTCCTGCATGTGTTCAGCTCTCGGTTGTCTTTCTTGGGAACCACTTCCTGTGACAGAGAGCTAAAAATAAAATCTGAAGTTCCCCAACTGACTGAACAGACTCCCTCTTGGCCAAAAGGACCCCAGACGAACCCTAAAACTGAAATCCTGGCCATGACAGGGTAGAAGTTCAGACACTTCCCATCACACCCTCTCCCTCATTAACCACCATTAGATTTTCTTCCCTAATGTTTACATCAGACATAACCAGTCTCTAGGAAGACGTGTCGCCCCTGCTGACTTCAAGCAGCCTGAATGCTTTTCTTCCTTTTCTGCAGTTTGGCACAGCAGCCGACCAGCACTCCTTCCTGATAGGAAGCCATCAGCCATGGGCAGTTCTGACCACTTGATGGAGGATGCGAAATGAGGGTTTTGTGTCTTCTGCTTCATTTCGTGACCTCAGAGGGCCCAAGCTTCCACCCTTAGATCATGCTAATGAAGCTATTCTCTGAACATAGATTCCAAGAAGTAGCATGAAGCTCACATGTATGTTTCTTCCTTCACAAATATTCACGACCCCTCCTCTAACTTGTTAAATATGTATATTCAACCACGCTGCAAGGCACAAATTCCTGTAGCCCCGCCCTTAAAGTACCGTTTCCAGCTTTGGCTGGAGGCTATGCTTCCCAGCCTGTCAGAATCCAGAATCACCACTCTGCAGGCTGTGCCCCTTTATAAGAAACACAGCCCTCCTTTTCAGATCTGGGAACCTCATCATTCTTTACTTCGCATGACGAATTTCTTGTTTTGAGAAACCTAGCATGGATTCTGTTTCATTGTCTGATAGAAAAGTAACTCAATCATGTTATCTGTAGTGAGTTTATGTGAAATAATTAAAAAGAATCACATCATGGGCTAATTGTGTTTCCCCCTGCACATACACACACAGAAAAAAAAAATCATATATTGTAGTCCTAACCCCAGTACCTCAGAACGTGACCATATTAGAGATAGGGCCTTTTACATGGTAACAAAAGTAAAATGAGATTTTTAGGGTGGATCTTAATCCCATCCTAAAGTATCCTTATAAAAAGAGATTTGGGAAGAGAGGAAAAAAATCTTCCTTTTCACACAGGAGGAAGGCCCTGTAAGGATACAGGGTGATGACAGCCACTCAGGAGAGGGGCCTTGGTGAAACCCACCCTGCTGACACCTTGCTCATGGACTTCTAGCCTCTTGAACTATGAGAAAACAAATTTCTGTGTTTAAGCCACTCGGCCTGTAGCTTAAACAAATATAATTGGTTATCTCTGAAATTTGGGGTAAAGTACTTAACTCTACATCTCAATGTCCTCATATGTAAAAGGAGGACAAAATTAACACCCAGGTTATGAAAATTAGCTGAGAGTAATACACTAAGTGTATACACTTGATACAGTGCTTGCTGCAGAGCTCAGTAAGTGTTGGGTATCATTCCAAATACTCAGGTATAACAAAAATGTGCTTGGGATGTTACCTCTGGAACTTGCCTAAGTATTAGAGAGATTGGGCTGGCTGGATAATGCATCTGCCCAGGTTTTAATCTGGGTTCTCTTTGCCATTTCTTATTTTCGCTGCTACATAAATTGCAATGAGCTATTTAGGTTTATTATCAATTTTGTGTCCTTAAAGCATAAGCATTATGGTGTAGCTGCAATTTCAATATTTTTTTGACTCTTGTAACTGTTATTTCTGTGTTCCTTGTGGCATCTACATAAATACATTCAAGGAGGAAATGTCATTGCGACTTTTCTGGAATGTCCATGGTAGCCACTGGGTCAGTTTGGGGGCCAGCCAAAAGAATCAATCCCCTAGGATTGTTGGCTACAAATAGTCAGATCACGGAAAGAAAAGGAATCAAGCACCTTTTCTGGAACCATCCGCACCTGCAGCTGAGCTAGTCAAACCACCTGGGGAGAACTTCCGATACTTTTTTACTCAGATCCTTCTTCTGCGATGGTGTTTCTAATAAGTTGGGGTACTTGGTTTCCTTGTCCATGTGGAATCCTTAAGCCCCAATATGATACAAAAGACTAATTATTACCCTTCTTATGGGGATACCTGTATTTTCATAAGCGTTTAGCCTCTGGCAAAATGAATAAAGTTCTAATAGCTCTAACTTAGAGCCCTGAGTGATAAGGAGGATATTTAGGGCAACTTTAAGTAGAAATATTACTTTTTAACCAAATGATAAAGAAAATATGAGAAAAAGAATGCTTCATTTTCCTTAGCTGAAGTATTGGGATCATGAGAAAAAAACTGAGTGATCCCTTATTTTCCATGATGGCCTTTCCTTATACTAGTAAGCCCAAGCTTGTATCTTTCACATGTGTATCATTGCCAGTTCATCATCATTATTATTAAACGTCTCCTACATGACTGATACTGCATTGTGAACTTCCAGGGAAAGGAAAAAGAGGAAAAGAAAGGGAAGGGAAGGGAAGGGAAAGAAAGGGAAGGGAAGGGAAAGGAAGGGAAGGGAAAGGAAGGGAAGGGAAGGGAAAGGGAAGGGAAGGGAAGAGAAGGGAAGGGAAGGGAAAGGAAACGAAAGGAAAGAGAAGGGAAGGGAAGGGAAGGGGAAGGGAAGGGAAGGGAAAGGAAAGGAAAGGGAAAGGAAGGCAAGGGAAGGGAAGGGAAGGGGAGGGGAGGGGAAGGGAAGGGAAGGGAAGGAAAGGGAAGGGAAGGGAAGGCAAGGGAAAGGAAGGGGAGGGGAAGGAGAAGGGAAGGGAAGGGAAAGAAAATGGAATAAAACAAAGAGAAGACCAAAAAGAAGTGTCATTCTTTAGCTGTAGACACCTCTCCCTCACCCCAGGCTCCTTCAATCCTTCTTTCCTTTCCCTTTTCTCCATTCTACCAAGGTTATAATTTAATTTATTATCAGCAATTGAGCAATTTTAAAACAAAATACGCAAAATCTAAAATGAACATTAAATTTGAGAAAGTAACACATTTGCTTAGATAAGAGTACGAAAGACTAAGAAAAAACATCCTGTGTTGTTGCTTCCAATATTCATGGACACTGGCCACAATTCCAGTACCTTGTGTAAGAACACTGGGTGCCTTTCACAGAGAGGCACGATCATTTATTGAGTGGAAATATGAACATGTGTGCCTCTAACCGTAGTTAAAGAGTCACTCAGTAATTCAATATCAATTCAAATATCAATATGTTATAAAATAAATCATATACAAATAAAAATATTATCCAATACCCTTAGACTTGTGAGAGGCCAAGAGATAGTGTAAGACTCCTAACACATACGCCAGACTGGTTTAGCTTATTTATTTCTAATATCCCACTTAAATCCCATAACAATCCTTAAGATAAGTGCTAATGTCTTCATTTCACAAATGAGAAAACTGGAACTCAGAAAATCCAAGGCTGGCCCCCTTGCCTCCAGCCTGGTGAACTTCCTCTAATCTGTGCCTTGACTTAAAAAGTTTTTTGTTTTTTCTTTTGAGGGGTGCCCAACCTTTTCTCCTGCACATTAGAAAAAGAAAAGTTGTCTTTGGCCACATGTTAAATACACAAACACTAATAAAAGCTGATGAGCAAAAAAAAAGGCCCATGTGTAATTTTCAAGATACCTGACACCACAGATAAGCAAAACAGTGCTCACCTAATTTACATGTGGCCTGCAGGCTTCAGGTTGAACATCTCTTTTGGATTGATCTTTAGAACAAAATCTAAATGCATTACCCAGTTTCTCAAGATCCCTCATCATCACATCAGCTCCAGCTATCCTCTTACACAGCAAATCTTATTAACATTCCTCACCTCAACCTCCATGCTTACCATACTCAACTTCCTTCAATTCTTTGAATACTTTTTTTTGCCCCAGGAGTGCACTGTTGCAGTTCTATACCTAGAACACCCTTAAACGTGACTCCTGTGCCCTTTTAATAATCTAGCTAATTCTTACTGGTCCTTCAACTCTATTCAGGAAGCTTCCTGTGAGCCCCAAACACCTGTTAGGTGACCCCTGTCACAGAGTCTCTCACTGCCTTGTAAGTCACTACCTGCTTCCTTGTCTGTATCACTTCCTTGACAATAACTTCTGTAAGGAAGGCACTGAGATTGCCAGTTCTCTTATACAGTAGAGAATAAATATTTATCGAATGACTGAATGTTTGGGAAAATAATATTTGTGCTTGGAGAACTTTTAACAACATAGCCAAAATTCTGTGGCAACTGCTCCTGACAGCACACCATTTAGTTTAGTATCACAGCAGCCTGTTAGGGAATATTCAGAGCCATAAGCACGGTGGGGCTTTCTGAACCATCCGTGTTGATAGGTAATTTTAAATAAAAACTATAGGCATAATATACAGGTCAATATGCAATGGATAACAAGCTTTGTGCTAAAATGTAAGACTTCCAAAATTTTTCTCATTTTGCGTTCATCTCCAGATACAAGGTGTCAATCAGTGTTCTCTGTGATGCTCTAACCTAATTCAGAAGGTTACAATCATTGGGAGCAGCTTTACAATGAGTAGTGTCAAATTTCTAAGCTTCCAAAGGAAACTGTGTGCTTTGAGGAATATTTGGCGGTAACCCTTCTGCTTAATAGAGAGAAGACTAAAGAGAAATGTGAAAGTTGCCTTTCCCTGAGGCTTTTCCCAGAAGAGGGAGCAGATGCATTCTCCGAAATGCATCTTTAGAACAACAAACCAGGCCACTGGGAAGCAGAACCAGACTCAGCTCTACATGAGAAAGGACTCGTAGGTTGCCTCTAGACTGCAGGAATGTAGGCTACTTGTGTTTCCTATTTGGTTCTCTTCTACATGCCCTAAGTGCTCCACCACAAATTGAACCAAGACTTAGGTGGAATTATTCCAAATGAGTCCACGTAGCCATTCATCAGGAGTACTACAGAAAAAACTCTTAATTCACACAGAAACTAGAATCTATCTTTCCTTCTGGCATTATGATTATATAAATCTCCTGCTAAAAAATGGAATAAACAGAGTTTGTTTTTATCTGTTTAGGTTTACCACTGGTGAAATATGTGCAAAGGTTTTTTTGTTTGTTGTTTTCCAAAGGAGAATTATATTGGTTCTTTTAGATTTGTAGTAATCTATACTTGGTACACACAAAAATTAATGCATTCCTGTGGAAAGCAAAATTTTCCCAGATCTAACGCCATACAAAGTTTCTAAAATGTTTTCTATAAATAGGAGCATCTCGATGGGATTACATGGTAATACCATTCCATGGCTTCACCCCCAGCACTGCATCATGGTTGTCTTTGAGTATCCTTGTGAAAACTTGCGTGCATTCAATGTCTAGATGTAGCATAATGAAAATTTTACCTGTTCCCTATTGATGAATCCTTGCTTTGCACATTGTTTGTAACAGCAAACATTTAATAATTAGTTTAGCCTGTCTTATCAAAAGATTTCCTGCAAAACAGACGAGGCCTCCATTCTGAGGACTGGGACCCCACGGAGCACCTAACAGCGTAATGGGGAATGTTCAGTGCTATAGGCTCAGTGTGTCTGGCTCACTAATTTTGCTCAGTGATAAGCAATTTCAAATATTAAGGTTTTTTATTAAATAAAAACAATTCAAGTGTGTTATGTGAAGAAATACAAAATGTATGTAGAATGTTATAGCTAAAGAAAATATGTCAAAGATATATGCCATTTTGAGTTGGAGCCCCAGCTCCCCAAAGGTAAGTTGACTTTCTTCTGCCATCAGGGATATTTCAGTGGAAATTTTTGAGAAGTACTTGTTTAGGAGCTTTGGAACGTTTTGAATGCCTGAGAGGAGTCCAGACAAACTGGGGACTAATCATAATGGCTGAACTAGGTTCTCAAAATAGAAATCCACCAAGAGCTCTCAAAATGAGATCCTCAAAAGTTAACATGAGGACACAAAGGAAAGGAGTAAGTGAAGAGCAGAATGTGCCTTTCCCAGCAGTATAGGGAAAGGTCCATGTACAAAATTGGCTTGTGTGACAACCCAGAATAGAGTAAATCTCTATGCTTACAACCTGGAAAACATGAGGGTAGCTTTATTGTGGGCTTTTGTGGTTATTTTTATAGGAAGCCTTATTTTTGTGAGACCATTAGACTTTGCAGATACTGACTCTTAACTAGAAAGTTAAAGCTCCATCATGGCCTATTCATTTATCTTATCTTACTTGAATAGAACCCTTGAATGCTATGATGTGAAAAGACAGGTAAACTATTGTTCATAGAATAATTCTAGCAGGTGAAATGATTTCTCCAAGCCTTACTTCTCTCACTTCATTTCCTCTGGTACTTTTGGACCGCTGGCACCATGTCATAGGCCTTCCCATAGTAAGCCCCTTAAATTCTGCCCATGCCAAAGATAGTTGTTTGTTATTATCCATAGATGTTTTGTTCTCCACAAGAGGCCTGCAGAGCAGAGATGAATTATGTTTAAAAAAGAATCATTTTACCTGTCAGAGCACTTTGCATAAGATAGCCATTAAATTCTGAAGGATTTCAAATCTGAGTTCTAAAATCCTACAATGTGCAACTAAAATAATTGTCTAGCTAAAAGCAAGAGAACTGGTCAGTTGACCTCCAGCTCTTGCTACTTGGAAACACTCTTTAGTGCTTAACAGTATTTGAGTTATGTGTATTTATTTTCTACTGTGTTCATTTTTTCAGTCATCACTTTAGGCCAGGTAAATGAATTCAACAGAGATGAACACACCATCCATCATATTTTGTGGACCTACATAGCTGAACACAATAATATTCAGTATAATTATGCTGTCTAATATTTGCTTGAAATGTGTGTCATACATTATCATATGCTAATTGTGCATAATTAATGTTAACTATTCATGAGCATAAGATCAATTAATGAGTTGTAAAGCCAAACTGCATGCAAAAAAGAAAAAAGCTCCTCATACAAACAAACCATAATAACAGACCCTTTATTCTCTAAGGCATGTTAAAAAGATTATAAATGAATTGACCATTTTGATATTAGAATATATACAGTAAATAACACATGTAAAACTGCAGTCATTTTAGGCCTCCTGGGGAAAACAGCAGTAATTCTTGCTCATCTGAGAAGCATGGAAAAGAATGCCATCAAAAGAGACACAATCAATATATTATCTTCAGAACAAACAAGGGAGCTATAGATGAGAGCTGTGGATGAATATTATAGATGAGGGATTCTGTTGTCATAACCACTTGGAAAACCCGGCAGGATGTGCATCCAATTCATAAAATAAATGATCAACTTATTATTCAGGTTTAGCTCAAATTTTGGTGAGCTTGGCAAAATTTGTCATGGTGTAAATGTACTGTGGGCTCAAAGAAAAAGGGTCTTTTTTGTTTGAAAGGCAGTTCTCTCCAGAATTGAATTGAAAACAGGGAGTTAAATGCCTCATCCCCCAACTTTCATTAACCCTCAGACTAACAGAAAGGCAGGATGCATTACCATCGCTGTATCTCTTTTCCCCTTGGAGGTACTGAAGCAAAGCCAGAATAAGTATATTGCTTAATGTGAAGGCACAGTTCAATGCTAAGACTGCTAAGAGATCCCTAAACTTCTAGCTCTCCTTTAGTCCAATGTGTCTCCCAGCTTGCTTTCCCCAGGCACCCAATTTCAGATAATCTATGCTCTCTCTCACTCTTTATCTGTATTCTCAACCATATGTTTCTGGTTTCTATTTGTAAAGGAACCTTGTATGACTCCTTGTTCCCTGCTGAAGCTGTCATTAGTACCCCTAACCTAATAATTCTGGCCCTTGATCTTCCAGAATAGGATTGTGCTTTCCCATCCTCTTTGAAAGTAGGTTTGGTCTTGTGAATTGCTTTGGTCTATACAACATGATTGGAAGTGACAAAGGGCAAAATCTTTAAAAAACAGCCTGTGATCAGCCATACTGCTGCAGTGATGATTAGAAGCATGCATCAGGATAAAGCCTCCCTTAGCCAGGTGCCTGAGTGATGATGAGGAGCTCTTCTGTAACCTTCAGTGGACATGTGGTATGAGCAGGAAAGATTTGAGTTAAGTTACTGAAGTTTGGAGAGTGCTTATTACTGCACCATAACCCATTCACCATTCAGCATATCCTGAAAGATATATGCACAAAATAAAATCTAAGCTTCATTCGCTTGACATTGAAGACATTCTACCATTTGGCCTCAACCTATCTTTTATGTATTCACTTTACTTATTGAAAACTATCATGAGAAATTATGATAATTTCTATCTTTACCAAGATGAAAGGCCCATACCCTTGATTGGAAGACATACATGCGTTGGAATTATTGTAATACAGCTTAATCATTGTTTAGCCAACGTAAATGTCTAGTAAAAACAAAGGAGGGACCATTTTATTCTTTCTAGGCTGGTGTTGTAGGTCCGCATATGAAAAGGCACAAAAGTGGTAGAAAGCAAAACATGATTACAAAATTGAGCATAGCTCGGTATAGTTTCTGCATCTTTCCCTAGGACATTGTCACACATCCATGCCTCTGTCTGTGCCATTTCCCTTGCCTAGAGTCCTTCAAACCTTTGTACAAGTAAAAAAGAATAGGGGAAAGCTGGTGACAGGTTTTCAAGAGACTCAGAAGTTTTTATTTCATACTGGTCTCACTTTTTTTTAAATTATTATTCCATTATGGATCTTGCCCAACTTCTTTTTTACTTCCTGTGCATGATATCCAGTCCCACAATATCTTGGTACATTTTATTCTTATTTTCTCTCTCTATCCATTTAACCTCCCATTCCCAAATATTACATCCTTAAGAAACCAGCTTCAATATTTAAGAATCCCTTTTTATCTTCCAGTTTAGGGAATCCCATTTCTCCATGGTCATAGGGTTGTTTTTTAAATTTTTTTTGTATTGTTGGAAATTCATTGAGGATAAAAGAAACCAGGTTACACTGATGCATTTGTTAGGTAAAGTCCTTCTTATAATTGTGTCTTGCCCCCAAAAGTTGTGTCATACACCACAACCCCCACCCTCCTCCCTCAATCCCTCTCTTTGCTCTTCCTTTCCCCTACATCCTACCTCCTTCTCTCTCTGTCTCTGCTCTCCCCTTCCTCCCTCCCCTCACTGGCTACCAGGTCACTAATTGTCCTCATATAAAGATTGAGTACATAGGATTCATGCTTCTCCATTCTTATGAAGCTTTACTAAGAATAATGTGTTCAACTTCCATCCAGGTTAATACAAAGGATGTAAAGTATCTTTTTTAATGGCTGAATAGTATTCAAGGGTATACATATACCACAGTTTGTTAATCCATTCCTGGGTTGGTGGGCATTTAAGCTGTTTCCACATTTTGGTGATAGTAAATTGAGCTGCGATCAATAGTCCAGTGCAAGTGTCTTTATGGTAAAAGGATTTTTTGCGTTCTGGGTATATGCCTAGTAATGGGATTGCAGGATCAAAAGTGAGGTGTAGCTTGAGTTCTTTGAGGGTTCTCCATATTTCCTTCCAAAAAGGTTGTATTAGTTTGCAGTCCCACCGGAAGTATAAAAATGTTACTTTCTCTCCACATCCATGCCAGCATCTGCAGATTTAAGATTTTGTGATGTGGGCCATTCT
>CAUYON010175020.1:0-36495 GCA_963573935.1 Arctocebus calabarensis
AAAATCAGGCTGGGAGCAGTGGTTCATGCTTGTAATCCCAGCCTTGGGGGGCCAAGGCAAGAGACTTTACCTCTTTCATGTTTACATGGATGGAGCTGAAACATATTCTTCTTAGCAAAGTATCTCAAGAATGGAAGAAAAGTATCCAACGTACTCAGCCCTACTGTGAAGCTAATTTAAAGGTTTCATATGAAGGCTATAACCCAACTATAGCACAAGAATATGGGACGGGAGGGGAGGGGGGACATTGGGTGGAGGAGGGTAATTGCTGGGGCCACACCTATGGTGCATCTTAGAAGGTTACAGGCGAAACTTACTAAATGCAGAATAGAAATGTCTTCATACAATAACTAAGAAAATGCCAAGAGTATGTTAAACAGTTTTATGAAAATATTTCAGATTGCATACGAAGCCAACACATTGTACCCCTTGATTGCACTAATGTACGCAAAAAAATAATAGTAATATCATCCTAAGAAAAAATTGGAATTATTATCATGAATTTTACCATTCAGTTTTATATTATGCAATGCCAATTTTAAATGCAAATGTGAGTGAGAGGAGCTGAGGACATGTTGGCTAAAGTGTAAAATTTTTTGGTTACACAGAATAAGTTTTGCAGATCTAGCGTATTTAATAGCCCTGCATTGTGTACTTGAAATTTGTTCAGAGAGTAGATCCTAAATTTTCTCACTACAAAAACAGAACTAACAAGGTGAGGTGATGGGTATATTAATTAACTTGATTATGAAAATCATTTCACAATGGATGCATATGTCAACACATCACATCGTATACTATACATACATACAATTTTTATTTGTATTATACCACAATAAGACTGGGGATAATTTTTTAAAAATAAAATCAATGCAAACACAAGGATTGAGGTCACGTGAAATCATTGAAAGAACACAATTCATATTTCCCAGTTTGCATGTGCTTGCATTGTATTCTCCCCAGAATGGTGGAAATGCTACACAAAGCCTCACCTGTTTGATTTCGCTGTTTGATACAGGCATGTTCTGCATTCATATTCTTTCCTATTGCTGAGTAAGAACGGCCCGAAAGGAAACAGAGCTACGTGCCGCCTGGTATTTCCATTCCCCTCGGTGTTATTGTCCTCACACTACCTCAGTCTCCCGCACACTGACCTTGTGCTCACTTTGCTCACTTCTGCTCTCACGAGGCATCACATGAGCAGGCGGGGGCAACAGACACCGACGTGGCCTGTGTCTCCTCTGCTCCCGTGTATGCCCCTCTCACCATCAGACTTCGTTAACAAAACACAAATTCAAAGGCAGAATAATTAAGGATTTTAAAACAAAAAAAGGGAGAGAGAATTTTAAGACATAGCACTAAAGCGAGGGCCAGGCCCCACTGGCGTGGAGCTCTGAACAGAGGTTCCACACGCACAAAGCTGGCCCTGCCACTTTCTACAGAACGGTTATAGGCAACCCGGGGACCACAAATAGAGGACGCCTTCTCCCAAGGAATGGTACAAACGTGGTTCCTTCATTCATTTTTCAGATCTAACTCTCACATAACCTTTAGAAGGTTTGAAATATTTGCCAAGAATGCTCGTGTGTATTCCTAGTTGCAAAATAGCTTCAGGACTTGGTTTGAACAACTAACTTCCAAAAGCTCCCTGCCCACGTTCTCTTTTTCTTTCGGCTGAATTCACTAACCCTCTAAGGCAGAGGTCTCCAACTTTTTGGCACGAGAAACTGTTTTCATGGAAGACAATTTTTCCATGGATGGAAGGGTGGTCTATGTGTCTGCAATCAGCTGATTTATTATGATCTCTGTGCAGTCCGGCCTCTCTGCTCATGATAATCCGTATTGGCAGACGCTCCTCTAGCGCCCATGAGGATCCCCGTCTCGGTTTCACCGCTGACCATCAGACATGAGATTCTCATTAAGAGCAGGCGACCTACACCTCTCACGTGCACAGTAGGGCGGGCGCTCCTGTGAGGGTCAAATGCTCTGCCGATCTGACACTGGGGATTGGGTGTGAATACGGACGAAGCTTCGCTTCTCACCTGCTGCTGTGCTCTGGTTCCTAACGGGCCAATGACCAGTCCCGTCCACATCCCAGAGTGGGAGACTCCAGCACTAATTTGAAGGTTGATCTAAGGTAGGCAGGATCGCAGCTCCTCTTTCCCCTTCTTAGGCTAAAATTCAATTTCGATTAAAGTCATCCTTGCTTTCTCTTTTCACCCACAACCACATCCCTTTGTGTGTCAAATCCTTGTATTTCAGAATGACTAAAATGTAGAGAATGGAATAAGGCACTTCTGCTAGAACAAATTGGAGATCGATGCCCCAAAGCGCACAGGCCAACAAGACTGCTGGGAGCTCTGACACCTGTTAACTGCCTCTTAGGGCCAGGTGGCTCCCGCTCCTCTTGGCAACAACGTAAGCCTCATTCTGCTCAAGGTATATTAACTTCCTTTCATGGGAAACCACTTAGAATCACTTAGAAAAAAATACATAAGTGCCATGGCAAAGAAGTTGCTTCCTGGCACATTCCTTTTGCTACCCTGCCTGCCGTGAGACACAGTATTGACCTTCAGCCCCATTCAGATGCATGTTTCGTAACTGGTGTCTTTTGAAAGTCCCTCCATATGGATTGACTGTAAGCCTGGTGTCTGCCTGCACTGTGGTAGAAAGCATATTACCAGATTCCTAACAAGAAGCGTTATGGTGTTAGAAACTGCTAAAACCATGAATTAAAAAAAGGGCCCCTTTACACAGAGTCTGAAGAACTCGTTCAAGTAACAAAGCCCTATTTTCCATCTTTTCCGTAAAGCAGAGGGATTAATGACAACTGGCACACATGGAACTGACACCCTGAGTCCCCGTGCCAGGCGAGGTCTCTCCTGCTTTGTTTGCACCAACCATTTCTTGTGTGCAAACAGGAGGGGCTTGTTCAGGCAGCAGCCAGGCTGAATGGTACGCGAGGATTTAGTGAAATCCACGCTCAGGACAGCTTTCTGAATCCTTACAAGTCTGCCCAACAGAGGGAATTCCAGGGTGACAGATGAATGAAGCACCCAAGTCTTTCATTGAATACAGCCAAGTCCAGAAAAGAAAGTTTGTGGGACTTTATTTAGTTCCTGCTCATCTGAGGAACGCAGCTGTTAAGAGAAAAAGTGTAATGAATGATGGTTAAAAAAAAAAAAAACAGGCCAGTACTACCCACTGATTAAAGTATCATGATGCCTCTTCAGAAATCAAAGGAGTTATCTTGCTAATGAACTAAATTAGACTGAACTAACAGTCATGTTAATAATTGTTACTAACAGAGCTAGCTGTGTTAGGCGTGATAATGATAATGTGAAAAAGCTCAATATAATAATAACATTTCTAGTGTAGATAGAGCTGATTCGACAGGAATATGAAAGTTACCTAGCAGTTCAATTTTGAGGACTGAAGGGAATTTTTTCAGAGTAAGAATAGGATTATTAGGTCCTAGGCGAGTAATGAAAAGAAGGCCCAAAACCAAAGCTCCTTATGAGAAACACAAGTGTTAACCTGACAACACACTCATTCAGACTCTTGAATACGTGAAACACATACATTAAATACATATGGTACTCATTTTTCCTTAAAACAAGCCAGGTTAAAACCATTTTATATCCTTAAGGCTAAAAATAGAGAAGATATGCATTGGTGATAATACTGATTTTAAAAAAAATCTACTGGAAAGCTGTTATTAGACATAGGTTATAGTTACAGTGAAAACTGAGACCTACTTTCAATCCCCTGCAGGGATGGGAAGTTATGTTCGGACCTTTTTGTCATTGTCAAGGTGCAGAAAGAATGAAAAACACTTTGGTGTATTTCATTATTAGTACACACGAACAGTTTGAACTCCCCATTACTGGGTTGTCTTTTTTCATAGCCAGTGCCTCTTTCAAGCTCCTTCTAAAAAACGATTTGACAAGGGAAACAAAAATGGCCTTCTTGGTTTGATGTGTGAGTATATACAAGTTCACGCAAGTTTTTACAAGAAACTAAATGAAGAGCCTGCCTTGCAAGCTTAATTATATTAACTCTGAATACAATCAAAGCTTCAAACTTTAACTATTTGTTAGAGTTGAACATGAATAGTAAACAAAGACTATATGAAGACATTTCTTGACTTTGGAGAAAAAAAATAATAGAACCTATCACTGCCTCTCAAAGTAAAATTTATACTGTATCTTAAAAAATATGAAACATCTTATTTAGCTACAGCCAGACACTATTACATGACCAGTTTGAATGTAGAACAAAATCTAAAGTAAAATTATGGATAACCAAAATGCCGCTGGCACCTTGTAAGATGTCTTCATTTTAGTTAAAAATCACAACTAACAAAGATAAAAGACATTTCGATATAGAACTAATTAGGGAGGTTTAGGATTGCTTCTTTAATATTTCAGATCTCTAAAACTACCGCTGTTAATAATTATAGTAATTCACACCTTTATGTGCTTTGTGTAAGGGGAAGGAGACGGTGGGAGAAATTCTTTTTTAAGTTCATAATCTTGCTTTGCCCATCAGCGTTTAATTGTAAGATAGGATTATACTTTCCACATGTTTCTTATGTGTTGTTTTGTCTTAAGGCAAGCAAGGTGAGTCAAAAAAAAATGTTTTATGGGAATATTTGACTTTTACAATATTTGGATCAAATTGTAAAGAAAACAATGTCCCGGAATTTTTTTGTTTTTTTCTCTAAACGTTTCTAATGTCAAAGTGAGCCTTAGTGAATCAGGCAAGCCTATTTTTTCAAATTATTTTGGCAAAGGGTGAGAGATTGTGAAAACATCCTTTTGAATCTGAACGTTTTATCATCTATTCTCTTCAACAAAGAAATGCTCTCTCTTTAATATCTGGGCGTTTTTCCATGATATATGTCCGTGTGAACGTAGTATGGGTTTTACCTCGTCATGCTAAATAAGCAAATGAGGAGATTTTAAACATGCCCACCGCTGAATACGTGAGCCTCCCGTCTGCTGTGCCTGGTGTCCTATAGTTCATAGCGTGATGTTTCACATCAATTAAAAAAAGATGAGAGAATGAGTTAGTTGAAGAGTTTGTTTCCTTGTAATCAACTGTAAAGAGACCAAGGTCACGTAACGGATTTCTTCTTTCTTTCTTAGCCAGGAAGACCATGTGAATGCAAATTGCTTTATTGGTGAAGGGAATTAAAATTATAAAAAGCCAGACTTAAAAAAAGTGCAAAATCAGGGCTGTGTGGAAGCAGGGACAATATAATTGTGGTATGGATTCCCATATGGGACTAAATTATCTAGATTTTAGTAACGTCAGCAGTTCTGTGCAGTTGCTGGAATGCGGCCAATGTGCCATATTTGCTTCAGTTTTAAGACGGTTCTGATTCTGCACGATGTTAAATATGCAGAAAGCTAAAATTGTTCGGGTATGTTGGTGGCACTTCTCAGATACATGTCTTTGCGTGTCAGGAATTTTATTTGACTATTAAACAGGAAATGAATGACACTGATAGGACTTTATTTTTCTAAGCAAAAATGCCATTTATTATCATTTCTGCCTTGGCTATAAAATCTTCTCAGTGGGGGAAAAGAACACCCTTTTCTTTGAGTACACATCAAGGTTGCCTTCCTTTACAGTGTACCATTCAGTAATACTGTTTTGTAGCAACTCAATAAAGCTGATAGTTTTTCTGGGTAATTACCCACAGCCCCCTGCAGGACAAATTAGCATTCATGACCTGAATAATGCTTACTAGAAAGAGTTCAATGGAATTTACTTAATCAGAATCATTGCTTTCTCTTGGCTAATTTTTTTTTTTTTTTTACTTAGTCCCCAATGCCTGCTAATAGCAAATATCTTTCAAGCCAGTGTTTGATACCTGCTAGAGAAAAAAAGCTCGAATCTTTACATTTTGTGTTGTATTTGTGGATCTTGTAAAAATAAGTATACACTTTTTATATCTCGTGTGTGAAGATTTAAAATATCTATCCTCCTTAAAATGTTCTAATTAGACTTACATGAGGTTCCCCACCACCACCCTTAATGCCTATTTTGGTTTAAGAAAAACAAAGAAAGAGATTTTTCGATTTCTAATTATCCCTCAATAGTTTTTCAGTTTGTTGAGAACAAAGCTGGACAACTGGTCATGATTTGGGGACGGTTATGCTTTGTAACGCTCTGTATTCCTAATCACCAGAAATTAGAGAAATGTGTAACAGACAAAGGGCGGGTGTTTGGACGACTTCATTGATTTTTATTTTGTTTCGTTTTGATGATTTGTTTAATAATTTTATGATTTGAACCAAAAATACCATGAAATGTAGTTATTAGGATATTAGGACAAATGAAAAAGAGAAAGTAACAGTCATTGAACTTCTACCGCTGGCAAAACACTCTGTCAAGCAAATGGTTTATTCTATTTCATCAATTCCTAAAATGGCTCAGTCAGGAACATTCCAGGGTCTGCATATCTGCAGTGGAGGAAAATGAGTTTCAGGATTTAAGGTGCTCATCCCCATTTTTACACCCAGTAAAAAAACCAAAACACAATTTCAAGACTGCCTGAGTCAAAAGCTTACACTTGCCTTTATATTTACATGTGATCATTTTACCTTTTTAGAAAGACATTTTACCTTTTTAGGGAAAGGAGGTCCTACAGCAATTCCCTTGACTGAATCTTGACTTTGGAAAAGACTCCTAACCTGGAAAAAGAGACATTTCTAAAAGGCAGCTGCAGATCAGTGTCTATGAAAGACAGCCTTGTAGGTGGCGATCACAGACCAGAGAGCCACAGCCGTGGGGCTGCCCCCCAAAGTTTATGGTAGCCCATTTCTCTTCCTTCCTGTCATTTTCTGCGAATCTTCCACATCCCCACAGATTAAAAGGCAGATGTGAATTGCTGAGACACCGAGTTCTACATTACTGAGTCCAGTAAAATAAAGCTCAAGGACAAAGATGTGAGATAAGATCCAAATATAAGAAGTAAAATCACAGAGGTGCTTCTGTGTCTCTCCCTAACTCAGTGGAGAGGCAGAATTTCTGGAGGATGGGGAGCTTTGCCTGGAGGCTTAGTCTGCATCGCAACCTCACAGTTTTTCCTAAGGTTGTTTAGGTTTGCATATGATTTTGTTTAGAGTATGTTTGGGGGAGGTACATTGGGGGAAAACTGGCGGAGATTCTGTGTGGTAGTTGAAGCCCCAGAAAGAACCCTATTGGCTCCTCTGCTGATTAGATCCCATATTTCAAAGGTGTTACACCAGCTCAGTACAACTGAATAGAAGGATTCACTCACTCAAGCCCTCGTGCCATGCAGCCCTGAAATGAATTTGGTACTTAATTAAGTTTCCCGGGGTGCAAAATGGTTATTCCCTTTCTAAATCTAAATAAATCAAAATGTTTTTTCAACGTTGGGGGTTTCAGAACACCCACAGCACATTTCTGCACAGATTTTCCTTCCAAACATGAGAATATTGCGAGGAAAATTCAATCCATATGTTTCAGATTTACTTTACAGTTGTATCAAAATCTTGTGTCGCAATTGACATTTGATGTTCACGGATTGCTGCAAGCTTTTTATTTGCCTTTGACTAGAGAACACAAAGTTGATTTGTCAAGCTTAGAAGTATCAAAACCCCAAAATATTCAATTTGGATTGAAGACAGCGAACTTAAAATTCTATAACAGGCATTAAATTGAATAACTCATTTGGGTTGCCATCTCTACAACATCATGTTCTTATAGATATGCATTTGCCTGGCCACATGTGTCCGCGGATGCCCTAGCTTCCAATACTGGCGTGATGAGCTCAAAGTAAGGCAATGAGAAAACACAGGGACAAATCGTTTCATCCTGGTATTCCTTCCACGTGAAATATTAACAGGGTATTATTTATAATTTAACCCCCCAAAATATGTGCAGTGATAGCCGATATCTTACTTTCTTCTTCGTCCGCCTCTGGTTGTCATCCAGCCGCTCCTCATCACCTTCCTTGCCAGTGTACTGGGAATGATGTGCTTTCTTTCTGGCCAGTGGGTCCCTCTGAATCACCACACAGATAACACTGGAGGGAGAAAAAGCAAGAATGGAAATCAGCTGTGGAAACTGAAGTGTGTGTGTCTTGAGGATGGTCTTTAAAAAGCATCTACATTAGTTGTAGTTAATAGTATTTCAGGGGTTTCTAAAATGACTACTTCCCTTTATTCAAAGCTGGTAACGTGTGGTTCTGCTTTCACTCAGAAGACAATAGTAGTGCCTTCTGACCAAAATTGGTTCACTAAGGGACATCACCTTCTTAAAGAGCCAAAGATTTCAGGAAAATAAAAAGTGTCCTGTTGGCCCAAATAACAGGCTTCTGCCGCTCGTGGATAACATTGTCTACATAAAGTTTTGGAGTGGGCCATTCACTTTTTTATAGGCTCTTTTATCATTTTCATTATTTTTACTTTCAACATTTCTTCTCTTAGAACACAAATGATATGTATTTGTTGTACAAAAATAAGAAAATATTTGTCAACCCCCCAAAAGAAAAAAATATTTGAAACCTCACTTCTCAAAATAAGCTGCCATTTACATTCACCATATGCCTTTCTGCTGCATTTTCATACATAAACATCCATGCGTTGTATTTTTTACAAATAAAGGATCACACTGCGTTACTCACTGGCCATAGAAAGCAATAGAAAATTATGCTGTATTTTAGTTGGCTTGTAGTATTTCATCGTTGGAATAAACTGGTTCATCATCCAAATAGTCAAATGCAATTATTCAAATTTAAGGACTCCAAATTTGGGGGTTTCCCAAGGTATTGGTTACATAAACAATGCTGCAACGATTTAAAGTAAAGCAACATCTTTACTTTAAATCTTTGCCAATGTTAGTAATTGATTCCTTAGGATAAATGTCAACAAGTAAAATAACTAGTCATAATGATGACTAGTTTGAGAAGCACATTTCCAAAAATAGCATCACTTTCCATTGCTTTTTCTTTCCGAATGACAGTGGATTTGTGCTTCTGTTTCCATGCGTTCGCTTGATCTTCGTCAGGACATTTGCAGGAGGTTGGGGATGCTGAATCTGGTGGGTGGCCATGAATGGAAATTAGACTAGAGAGTACAAAAGGGCTAAAAGGGGAAAAGGCAAGACTCTTGTTCCAAGAGTCCTTGATATTTAGATTCCTGCGTTTCCTTCCTCCGTCTTCCTTTATTATCTTCCTACATCTTACTCAAGACGCTTATCACTCCTCCAAAGTCTGACCTGACCTGCAGAGCCTATTTGAGGACCAGCCATAAGCCCCACGTTTTCACTGAGATCAGGCCAGTTTTACAGTGAGCCTCGACAGTTTGGTAAAGTAACATTGGATTGTAAGAAGTATCTCCAGTGAGCATGGAAGTTCTTGGAAGTCTAATGTGGTCCAGCTTCTATTTGGAGGTATAATCCTGAGTGGAATATCGAGGAATCATGGGGGTGAGTGGAGAACACAGTTATCCTATCCTTGCTTCAGAGACACGACAGGAAAACTAAGGGGAAATACATGTAGATATTAGGAGAGGACCAGAGTTAACACCCAACCTCCCTTCTCCCCACCTCACCCCACCTTTCACCTATTCATGATTTCAAGCAGATGACTCAAGCTGTCTGAGCCTCAAGGCCTCCTCTGTCAGGCACTAATATCTTCCTCATGCCATCACCCAAGAATTCAGTGGTGCTGATACAACATCTTACATGCAGTGGGTGCTTAATAAATAGTAGATACATTGGATACTTTTAGACAGGAAAGGTACAAGGTGCTCATTGAAAACTATTCGAAGTGACTTTAGCCCAAATCAGCCAGAGGCCATATTGTTTAAGAATTATGTTCTGCTACAATAACAACACATAGATTGAATAAATAAAAGACTTCTCCCCCCAACCCCGTGTAATTCCTCACCAGCAGTAGGCCTTGTGGGTGTTCAGTGGCTTAAACATGTCAAACCGAGACACTTGGGCTGAACTTGGTCTTGTCTCTCAGTTGTCAACACACAGCTCTGCGTCTGCCTTAGTGCCCTGTCCCGTGACAAAGAGGAGGTGACCAGGAGGAGAGGAGGTGCCCCCAAGAAATCCAGAACAGATGCAAATGTCTTACTGGTGATTGTCACCTCCCCATAAGGGAGGCTTGGGGAGCTGGCATTTGCTTTCCGAAAGAAAACCAGACTAGGGGCAGTGCCTGTGGCTCAAAGGAGGGGGATGCCGGCCCCATATGCCAGAGGTGGGGGAGTCAAACCCAGCCCTAGCCAAAAACTGCAAAAAAAAAAAAAAAAAAAAGCAAACCAGACTACTGCTCCCTCTGCCGAGGACGGCTGTTATCCTTCTCCTATCAGACCTCTGTCTCTAGTTTGCTTCCTGTCTGAGACCAAGAAGGCTCAGGGGGCATGATTTGAGGGGAGTTGCACATCCCACCCAATAATTCCTCATCATCCAGCGGTTTCCATTAATGTCTAAAATTTTAGCATCCTCAGTGAATTAATTTACCACATACTATATGTTAAAATGCAAATATCTCTGGAAAACAAGGTAGCACGTTGCTTCATTTCTATTAATCATACCTCGGTTAATCAACGAATCCACTGATCAGATCCCTTTAAGAGAAAATGGCTTGAGACTGGGTTTTTAGCCAGGAAGGATGGAGCGTTCAGTTCTGCGTGACAGGCACTAGCCAGGCAGGCAGGAGCAGAAACACAGGAAAGGAATAAAGAGTGGGGAGGGCAAGTGAGGACAGGGCGGGGTGGGGGGCAGCGTCTGCCCAGCGCACCCAGGAGTGGCTCTGAGGGACGCCCCTCTCTTCAGCCATCAGCGTGTCTGATCACAGGCAGAACTTTACACTCACTCTCATCTAACACTTCGACCCCCAAAGGACAAAACCAGCCCCACCCGCGTCTGATGTCCTCTTAGAGCTTCCTGCAAGCTCCACCTTACGTGAAGGCCGACGTTTTTACACTCAGGGTCTACCCCCCAGAGAAAGCGAAGCGCTGTCTACACAGGCTACTCCTTGGGTCAGAGTCCTCTGAGTTGCTGGGTGGAGAACAGGAAGGAGATACCCAGCCTAACGTTTCACGAAACAGAGAGAAAAGCATGGCGGGTGAGCCCATGATTTCTAGAAACAAAATGCATGGATTTAAATGTGCAATGATGTAGGAGAGGTACTTAACTTCTCTGTGCCTCAGTTTCTTCATCTGTAAAATGGCCATAATAATGGTATTTATTTCTTTAGTTAGTTGTGCAGATCAAGTGAGGAAATATGATATAAGAACTAAGAATGGTTATCCGGAACACTGATAAGTTAAAAGCATTCCTTTTTTTTTTTTTTTTTCTATCTCAGTTCTTTTCCTTGGGTACTAATGATCGTTTCTTATATATATCTATAGTTTTTATAATTTCCAAAGCATTTTCCTATATATTTACTCACTTCAAATAGCTATGTTTGTTTTATTTTGCCCACTTTATAGATTGCTGAATGGGGTCAGTGATATTATGTTCCTGACCAAGATCACACAGACAGTAACGTGGCAAAGATCTAAACCCAGATATTTAAGGACAACATACATGAACCTTGTATTAGGCCATATTGATTTCTATTTGGAAGGAAAAGTTTTAGAATCACGGCACAATGAACATATCTCTGAATTGATTCTGTTTGCTTGGATTCTCAAAAACTGAGTATGCATTTAGGCATCGCCCAATATACTTGCCTCAAAGGTTGTAAGGAGTGTTGACTTCCTGATTTATATGCAATTTATGTACTACCCCAGAATGAGCACAATTTATTCCATTAATAAATGGAATAATTGAATGACCTAGTAATTATACTTCTAGGAATACACCCAAGGAAAGAATCCTAAGTAGTGTAAGAAAAAAAAATTGTATAAAGAATGTTAATTTTAGAGTTATATATAATAACCAAAACAACAACAAATGATCTAAATATTCTTGGCATAGGATCTGTTAAGCAAACTATGGTGCGTCAAAGTAATGAAACAATGATAATCCTAATAAGTACTGTGTACTGAGCAGCCAGCTTGAGGAATGCATTTCACTGGGCCCTGGCAAATGGCATCTTTTTTGATTCCCTAAGAGTTAGATGTTACTATCACCTCATTACATGAATTATACCACAAAGCCAAGGTTTTAGGCCCAGGGTGACAGGTGCAGCTAATGACTCATCCTTCAGCCATTCTTGCTTCTTTACTGTCCAGGAGCTCTGAGTTCGCTGGAGAAGAAAGGTGCCCAGCCCTGGGAGACGAATCATAATAGTCTATGCTGATAAGAGCAGTTCCGATCTCCTTGCAAGTAGCAAGTCCAGGGATGGGCATGTAATAAAATTCTTGTCCATGAGATTTAAGAATAAACTTTTGGAGGCCTTCTTAAAAATAACTTTCTCTAGCTTTTTTTTTCTACTTCCTTTATTCTTGCCTTTGTACGTTTGTATGAGAGAAGATGACCCTGGAGCCTGAAGCAGCCATTTTGAAATCGTGAAGGGATAAGAAGCAAATGATACAAATGGTGAAGGAAATAAAATAACCTGGGTCTTGATGAGTGCAATGAGCTGCTGGGTTGCCCTGGTATTTCCTGCCTTTTAGGGTTTTTGTTGCTGTTTCTGTTTTGTTTTGTTTTGTTTTTACAGGGGCAATACATATCCTTTTGGTATAAATCACTATTTATTATTTGGTACTGAAAAAAATTAGTTAGGATTAGGTAAAGCTGTAAGTGATTAAGACCCCCCTCAACCTAATATATTTAAACATATTTTAAAGTCTCTCTCATAAAAACCTGTAATAGGCTGTCTGGGACAATTATGGAATTCCATAAAGTGCTCAGAGACCCACGTTTTTCCAGCTTTTCATTCCCCTGGCCTAGAAGTATGCCCTTGCCACAGGGACCAATATGGTTGCTTGAGATCCAGCCTTTGCATGTGTATTCCATCCAATGAAAGGAAAGAAGGGGCAAAGAAGAACATACTTTTAAGACAAAGACAACCATTTTACTCACAGATTGGCTAGAACTACTTGCTGCAGGAAAAGCAAGGAAATGTCATTTTCATTCTGGAAGGTCATATACTCAGCTAAATATCAGCAATTCAATTGGTAGGAAAAAAAAATGAGGACCATTCAGAGAAAAACATGCAACTGATGAATCCACATCTTTCTGACTCCAGACCCATGTTCTTCCTGCTCTATTCCTCTGAGTCCTGTGGCTAAGTAGGCTATTATTTTCTACCCTTTATTTTAAAACTATTCATAATTAAAATGTATTATAAAAAGAAAAATGTGTTTAATATGTTATGCTGGATAAAATTATATATCTAATATATACAGGTGAAATTGTGATTTCAAAAGAGTCAAAGGATTTGCACATAGGGACATGAATGAATCATGGATTCATTCTTTTCTGTTTTTTAAAGCTTCTTTAATAAGCAAGTTATAATTTTATAATAAAAAATCTTATACTTTCATATATATCATATTAAAGCCATATAAACCACCCAGTCACAGGACCTCTTTATATATAGCCACTAAGCAGAGCCTCTGAGTGGTAGGTTTTATGTGGAAGAAAAAGTGATAAATAGCATGTCATTTGATGCTTCATAATTTTGGGTTTTTAACTTTCTGGGTCACTGATTTCTCAAAGAGTTTTTATTCTTTCTGCACATTAGTTAAGTGATTGAGGAAGGTGTCAGGCTCCTGAGACTCGGGGAAAGATGAGGTGGAGGAATTGAAGTCTTCTTTTCTTTGGCTGAGTACACAAAATACACAGTATGATTTAGTCGCCTTTCCCCGGCGAGTGTTAACCTCTGTCTGCCGCGGGCAGCACGGAGAAGATATTGTCATTGGCAACCAGATGAGATAGAGACATATACATATAAATGTGCTCTGACAAACTGTGTACTGATTTAATAAAATCAATGCTAAGAATGGATGGAACAGTCAAGGCCAAGAAACTTGAGAAAAGAGAAAAAGGAATTGCTGGTTGACTATGATTAAGGAATCCTGAGATAGGGATAAGAAGGAACATGATTGGAAGAACATTATGGAAATGATACATCAGCTCGAGAGAGCTTCGTCTCCATGCAGTGAGTGCCCACATAAAGGTCCTTGTGTCCTAATAGAGTAATCAGCAGCACACGGCAGGGGGAAATAGAATCCCAGGCTTGTCCTAGGTTGTAAGTGGCGTCCATCTTAAGAAATTATGTTCTGGGCAGCACCTATGGCACAGAGGGTGGGTGCCAGCCCCATATGCCAAGGGTGGCGGGTTTGAGCCCAGCCCCAGCCAAACCACAACAGGGAAATGGCCGAGCGTTGTGGCGGGCACCTGAGGTCCCAGCTGCTCGGGAGGCTGAGGCAGGAGAATCGCCTAAGCCCAGGAGTTGGAGGTTGCTGTGAGCTGTGTGATGCCATGGCACTCTACCGAGGGCAATAAAGTGAGACCCTGTCTCTATAAAAGTAAAAAAAGGAATTATGTTCTCTGTGTGGTTTAAACTATAATTTTTGTGTTTAACGTTTACTTGTATGCTGGGTACAGTGACTCACACTTGCAATCCCAGCACTCTGGGAGGCCCAGCGGGGTGGATTGCTTGAGTTTAGGAGATTGAGACTAGCCTGAACTAGAGTGAGACCCCATCTCTACTAAAAATAGAAAAAGTAACCAGGTGTGGTGAAACACACCTGTAGCCCCAGCTATTCGGGGAAGCTGAGGCCGAGGATCACTGGAGCCCAAGAGTTTGAGGTTGCTGTGAGCTATGACACCATGGAACTCTACCCACAGCGAGTTTGAGGTTGCTGTGAGCTATGACACCATGGAACTCTACCCACAGCGACAGGGTGAGACTCTGTTTCATAACAAACAAACAAACAAAAACTTGTTTACTGACTTCTTAAGAGGAAGGGGAACAAAAACTTACCGTTGAAAATGATTTAAACCAGTGAAGTAACAAGTGACTCTGACAAGACAGATAAAAATCTTTCATCTTTTAAGTTGTTAGGACAGACTCTTGTTTGTTTTGTATTCATTTTCCAGTCCAATAAGTTGAGCATATAAACCTTACTCTTCTTCCAAAGAAAGCCTAGAGCTTACTTTTAGTAATTTATTTACATTCACAGGTTTAGTAGAACTGTCATCTCTGAATATGTAATAGAAAACATATCTTTCTCTTAGATTCTGAATTTTATCATTCAAGAACTACAAAGTGGGCTGGGCGAGGTGGCTCACGCCTGTGATCCTAGCACTCTCGGAGGGTAGATTGCTTGAGCTCACAAGTTCTCGAACCAGACTAAGCAAGAGCAAGACCCTGTCTCTACTAAAAATAGAAAAACTGAGGCAAGAGGACTGCTTGAGCCCAAGAGTTGGACGTTGCTATGAGCCATGATGATTCCACGTCACTCTACACAGGGCGACAGTTTGAGACTCTGTCTCAAAAAAAAAAAACTAGAGTCGATGAACCTACAATTAAAGATGGTTTCTCTTAGTGTCAATATAAACATCAAATACCCATTTTTTTTTTTTTTTTTTGTAGACACAGAGTCTCACTTTATCGCCCTCAGTAGAGTGCTGTGGTGTCACACAGCTTACAGCAACCTCCAACTCCTGGGCTTAGGCTTCTTTCCGCCTCAGCCTCCCGAGTAGCTGGGACTACAGGCACCTGCTACAACGCCTGGCTATTTTTCTGTTTTGCAGTTCGGCCGAGGCCGGGTTTGAACCTGCCACCTTCGGTATATGGGGCCGGTGCCCTACTCGATAAGCCATAGGCACCACTCAAAATACCCTTTTTTTTAAAACAAAAAAGTGAGCAAACACTAAATGATGAAAGTTTATAAACTACTGAAGAGCAGAAATGACTTAAAGATACATGACAAAGATATCAATTATCCCTGAGTTTGCCTGTAAGTATTATGTCATCCTAATATAAAGCATCAGAGTATTTTTGGAACAAGATAAGCTCATGCCAAAGTTCATATGAAAAAGCAAACAACCAAATAGAGCCTGGAAAAGTCTTAATAGAAACATTTAAAAGAAAAATTTCCATAGCAGCACAATTCACAGTTGCAAAATGTGGAAACAGCCCAACTGCCCACCAATATGTGAATGGATTAATAAAATTATGACTCAGTCATAAAAAAATGGTGATCTAGTATCTTTTTGGACGATCTAGAGGGAATTGGAAATCATTCTTCTAAGTGAAATATCTCGAGAATGGAGAAACAAACACCTGCACTCAAGACCAAATCAGAGCTATTCAATCAGTACTGAAATGCACGTATCCAAGTAACTCTCAGTGAAAACCCAGCAGGGAGAGGGAAAAGAGGGGTTGGATCAATTCACAGCTATTGGGTACAGTGCATGCCTTCGAGGTGGAGGGCGCCACATGTATAACTTTGACTCCATCTGTACACAAAGTATGTAAACAAATGTGTACCGCCCAACATTCTGAAATTTAAAAAAAGAAAAGTTCCCTCCCTCAGGAATCTAGACCGTCTAGTTATTAAATGTCTTATAAATCTTCAATTATTAAAATGTTGTAATGTTGGCATGCGTATACACAAACAGTATACAAATAGAACAATTTTTAAAAGTCCACAAAAACATATGATAATTCAATATTCAAAAATGGCATATCATCAGTGGAAAAAGGGAATGAATTAGGTAATAAATAGTATTAAAAATTTAAGATAACAATCTGGAGAAATAATTTGAGTACATAACTTATCTATACCATAAATCTATATTAAAAAATTAATAAAATGTGAGTAAAGGAAATGTATGGATATGTCAGAGAAAAAGAAACACATTTTATTTTTTATTTTGTATGTGTGTGTGCCAAGAATTTCACTCTGTTGCCCTGGGTAGAGTGCCATGGCATAGTTGCTCACAGCAACCTCAAATTCCTGGGCTTAAGAGATCCTCTTGCCTCAGCCTCCCAAGTACCTGGGACTACAGGTGTCTGCCACATTACTAGGCTAATTTTTCTATTTTTAGTCAAGATGAGATCTCCATCTTGTTCTGGCTAGTCTTGAACTCCCAAGCTCAGGCTATCCACCCATCTTTACCTCCCAGAGTGCTAGGATAACAGGTGTTGAGCCACCATCCCCAGTGTAGGAAATATATTGTAAATAAACCAAGATGTGGTCAATTTCATTCATAATCTGAAAAATAGAAATGAAAATCATCCAGACTTCATTTCATTAGCAGATTAGCAAAGATCCAAAAGTTAGACAGCATGCTCTGTTGGTGACGGTATGGAGAAATCTGGTCTCTTTTACTTCCTTGGAAAGCAAACTTGACAATAGTAAAATAATTAAAATAAATAAAAATTTAAAGAAGCAGACAAATACACAAACCCTTCGAAGCTGCAATTACACTTCTAGGAATCAACTTAAGAATATATTTAGGCCTATTTGCATACACGTACAAAAGTAGACATATATAGAATGCTGTAATAGGAACGCCTCTGTGTGTGTGTATGTGTGTGTGTGTGTGTAAAATCAAAAGATAGAAAACAACTTAAATAGGTACACATCAATGGGAGACAGTTTAAACATAGAACAACCACACAATGTAATATATATGCAGAAGTAAAACAGAATAAAGAAGCTCTTCATATTTAAATATAAAACATTTGTCAACATATATTAATGCATGTAACAACCATAATTAAGACGGAAAACAGTATGCATAGTATAACATAATAAAAATTTTTTTTTTGAGACAGAGTCTCAAGTTGTCACCATGGGTAGAGTACTGTGACATCACAGCTCACAGCAAACTCAAACTCTTGGGCTTAAGCGATTCTCTTGCCTCAGCCTCCCAAGTGGCTGGGACTACAGGTGCCTGCCACAACGCCTGGCTATTTTTTTGTTGCAGTTTGGCTGGGGCTGGATTTGAACCCGTCACCCTCAGCATATGGGGCCAGTGCCCTACTCACTGAGCCACAGGCGCCGCCCTTGCACAGAATATTTTTGTGTAGTATACAAGAAACTGACAAAGTTGGTTTTTTGTTTGTTTGTTCGGGGGGGGGTGTTTTGAGACAGTCTCACTTTCTTGTCCTCCTCAGAGAGCTGTGGCATCACAGCTCACAGCAACCTAGTACTCCTGGGCTCAAGCAATCCTCATGCCTTAGCCTCCCAAATAGCTGGGACTACAGGCACCTGCCACAATGCTGGCTATTTTTAGAGACAGACTATCGCTGTGGCTCAGGCTGATCTTAAACTCCTGAGCTCAATCAATCCACCCTTTTTGACCTTCCAGAGTGCTGGGATTACAGGCATGAGTCACTGCACCCAGCCTGACAACGTTGTTTAACTCCACAAAAGAAGACTTGGCGGTGAGAGGACAGAAGTAAAAGTAAGACTTCTCACACCATTGTATCTGGTGAATCAGAACCTTTTGTGTTTATTCCTATTCAAAAAAATAAATTAAAATATGACAAATTTTGTAACAGTCATACCTCCAAAAAACATGGCTGGTTTCAGTCACATGTTTTCTAACTAAAGAGCACATCCCCGTGGTATGTTGATGCCACCTCCCTTCAAACAAGTTGGTTTGAAATGTAAATAAAAATCAGATACCAGGATAAAGGCAGCCCCAGAAAGAGCCTAACATTCTACACATAAAAATACCGACACGACATTCTAAGTGTACTTTCTGACATAGTTTGTAACATGAGTGGAGTGCTAATAATTAAAAATACGTCCTCACCCTGGTGCACAGCCACCCTGGAGCTGAGACCACGGAGATGCCACTGACTTCATCACCCCAGTTTTAGTGGACAAAGAGTTCTCTGTTTTGCTTTTAGACAGCACGTAAAAGCTAATGAAATAACATCAGTGGGAGGCGCCTATGGCTCAAGGAGTAGGGCGCTGGCCTCATATAACAGAGGTGGTGGGTTCAAACCAAAAACTGCAAAAAGAAAAAAGAAATAACACTGAGCAGATTTTCAAGCTTATTTTGTCCCCTTGTATCATACAGTGAATTTCATTTAATATTGCCTCTTTTATTAATAATTGAAAGCAACTAAGCAACACATAGGCATGCAGAATAACTTTCGAATGGATGGGAGTTAATGTCTAGTGAGAATGGTCTAGAAATGATAGAAGTTATAATAATAAAAACCCTGATCGGCTCTTTTGTACTTTAACTATGTCTGTAGATATTTTCTTTACATTATTCACAGAGAATTTGTATAACAAATTCATCTCCATATTGTAGCTTGATGGGAAGTAACTACTTTAAGTAGCTGTACGGCCGTAAAATAAGGTTCCTTTAAAAAAAAATGAAGAAAGAAAAACAATGTCATTACGCATCTTCAAAGAAAGATAACCTTGAATGTAGATGAAAAGGTAGTGGTTTAACATCATTCTGTGTTCAACTTTTATCAGCCCCAGGCAAGGCCCTCTTGTGTTGAGGTTTTTCTCTAAGTTTAAGGAGATTTTGTTGTTCAGAAATGCTTATATTTTTCCATTTTTTAAAACAGTTCCTATCTCAAACAATTGTTTAAAAACAATTCCTATCTCATTACCTATGTCAGTAATACCCAAAGGAAAGTCTATTTCAAATATACAAAATATCATATTTGGGGAGCAAAGATTGAATCATATTTCCGTCTGGATGTTATTAAAATTCTAGTGTAAGTGTGACCATGGGACAAGATAACACAGGCACGCCTGCTTGTACTGCTGCGATTCACTTATTTACTTTATTGGGGGGAGTCGTCTTGACTGTTTTGACACATCTCTGGGTATAGCATTTCTCTGGCCATCAGGCTGATGGGCATGTTTTGGTGGTATTAAAATCAAAATGATCTCTAAATTGCGTTTGTCTGTAAAATTTGTAAGAGCAAAAATTAAAATCTACATGTGTTCTGAATAAATTCCAACTGAGCGTTTAATCAGGTACATCACTGATGTTGGGGTCACCCATGAAGTGGCAACATAGTTCCATGCTTTAGGAATCCCAAGGGCAAGGCAGTTATTTATCCACCACAGGACCCTGAGCAAGTCACAGAGCCCCCCCAGACCAGTGTCCTCATTTGAGTGCTGACAGTTACTACTGCCATCTGAATGTTTGCCCCCCCAAACTCAAGTGTTAAAAATTACTCCCTAACATGATGGTATTATGAGGTGGGGTCTTTGGGAGGTATTTAAGTCACCTTCTCAAGGAGCCCCATCAGTGCAATTAGCATCCTAATAAAAGAGGTGGCAGGGAGCTTCCTTGTCCTTTCTGCCATTTGAGGACAGATAAGAAACCACCTTCTCGCATGCAGAGAGAAAGTCCTTAGCAGACATCGAATTTTCTGATTGAGACCTTGGATGTTCCAGGCTCCAGAGCTATGAGAAATAAATTTCTCTTCTTTATAAATTAACTGGCCTTCTGTATTCCCTGATAGCAGCCCAAACAATATGCAAATGGTGCCAAAATAAGCAATCCGAGGATGGCTCTAGGAATTAGAAAGAGGGTGACTGAGGCTCTGGGGCATGACCCTTATTGTCGCTGGGGATCTGAACACCCGGCAGCGCCCGCCACGCAGTACACGTGCAACGCGGTCTGTTGGAGAATTGAACACTAAGCGTCTCATTGTTGGCTGACGTAGGAGGAAAACCTTAGGAATAAAGCATAGGATTTTAGCTCTATCTTCAAGGATGGGCGAGATTGGTGTTGATGCCGAGAACAGGAAAGGAAAGGATCCTGTTAGTGGGGAAATAGCAGAAGCTAAACTCTGGGGAGGAAGTGAGAAGAGTATTTTTAGGGGACAATGGGTATGATTTCCAGACTGCAGCTGAGAGCACAGGGAGCCAAAAGGAAAATCTAAATGTGGCCAGGAAAGGTGAAAAGAGATTTATGAAGAGCCTTAAAAACTCGGCTGAGGAGTGTGGACTTTATGAGGCGAGTAAACGAGCAGTGGAAGAGAGACGTGATGAAAAACGCTCTTTTAGGGAGTGAACCGGGGAGGGGTGGGAGGACAGAATTGGAGGAGGGAAGTGTGAGCCGCGCCCGTCAGGGGAGGTGGGGGGTGCAAAGCCACTGTTGCTAAGATGGGAGGGGGTGGCAATGGCAAAAACAGAGAGCAACGGGTTTGGAGAAATTCTTAAGAATCCAGAGCAGTGGATGGCTTTAATATGAAGCACGAGGGTCTGGGATGGAGCTGGTGCTGGGCACAGACCTTGGCAAGAGCGTGAGGCGGTGTGTTCCAGAGGCCGGGGCATTCCGCTGAGAATACCTGGGTGCAATGCGCCGGTGTGTGACTCGGTGCTGAGTGACTGTTTGTCTTCTGCCTCATCCGTGCTGGGTGCTCTGGGAAACACAGAGCCACAAGCCCCTGACGTGGACATCCGCAAGACACTGACATGGCTTTTTTATTGTTGGATGGTTTTTTTATTTTCCTAATAATTTTCACCCCATAGTGGCTCTGCAGATACAAACCCCCATGGAGGAGGAGGAGGAGGGCCAAGTGCACCACAATTCCCTTTACTTACAGAAATATCAAGTCGTGGGTGGTAAATTAACTTGCCCCGTGTAGCGAAGCCAGCCAATAGTAGACTCGGGGTTCAAGTCCCAACCTCTGACCGCAAAGCTCTCGGATTCACCCCCGCACCGCACGTGACTTACGCATGCAGGTGCGGTTCGTGGATAACAGGAAAGTAAACATTATTGAAGGAAGAAATCTGTATGGTGGGAGGGAAAGATGGGGCTTCCGAGGGAAAGTGCAGCTGCGATGTGCCCCCAACACAGGCATGGGGCTGAATGCCAGAACAGTGCTGTCCCTCAATATTCGGTAGGATCCATCAATTAATGAATCCGTATTGATCACCAGTCATCCCTCCACGAGGGGCACGCCCAGGGGTTGAAGAGCAGGGCCCCCTTCTCCCACATTTTCCAGGCTTCAGCTCTATCTTCAGATCAGCAAGGGGCCAAGATCCAGCCTGCCCCGGCTCCATCCTATTTCAGAGGAGTTCAAGCTGCTCCTTCCTCAGGATGGCACAAGTTCAAAAACGTGCCTGAGATCTTGTTTATCATGCGCAGTCTTAGTATTCCAGGACGAAGCCTCTAGAGGCTCCAAGTGGCACGAGGACAGGAATATTTTTAGTATACAGGATGAGCTAGATAAGACCTCGAAGAAAGCTGAGTCCCCAGCTCTCCAGCGGATACATCCCTAGCATGCAACAAATACTCGTCAAAAGAAGGAAGAACCTTTAAAGAAAATGCTCTAATAATTCATATTTGAGGAGAGCAGGACTTTTGCTAGTAGGAAAGGAGAATTAGGGATGGAAAAAAATCAACGTGATAGCTTGGATGTTCGGAGATGGGAAGAGAACAGTGGCGGCCTGCCCCAAGGTGATGTAACTGAGAGAAATTCCAGGGATTGGAAGTTTCAATGGGGTAGGAATTCGCTCTCTGATTCTCTGTCGTGATCCAGAAAGCAGCCACATATCTGGTGTATAATGGACAAGCAATAAAAATTAGGGCGTGGAATAAATATAGTGTATTCATTTTAAGAAGAAAAACCCTCATATCTTCAAGCTGTGAATCTTAACTCAGAGCAATGACATTTACTGCTGGGAAACTATGTCTTAATGAGCCACCGCTACAGAAGGAATTTTGTTACACCCTTTAATAAGTTAGAGTAGAGAACAGGAAAAAAGTGGAAGACCGCTGTTCTGGTGCAAATGTAGCATTCTTGACTGCAGGTTAGGGCTAGAATCAGGCCTAAAATGGAGGGACGAGGCTAAATTTCTAAAACCAGCTCCAAAATAATTTATCAAGAAAGCCAATGCCCCTCTCCCTCACTTGCATGGGCCACTGAATTTCTCCAATTCTTATAATATTCGAACCCAAATCTGGACCCACCCCTGAACCACAGGAAATGGAAACTAGGTCCAGCTGGACATCAAAAAAAAAAAAAAAAAAAACCTATTTGAATTCCCCTCTTGCCTTTTATTTTTTAAGCGGAGACTGAGTTTGAACCCACCTCCTGCAGTATATGGGGCCAGCGCCCTACTCCTTTGAGCCACAGGCACCGCACCCCTGGCCTTTTTATCAGCCTAGATAACTGAACTTCATACCTGGACTTTGACTTAAAGCTGAGTTTGAATCCCAGTAACGCCATTTGCAAGCTCCATGGCTTTGATCTACCAAGTAATCTCTCTGAGCTTGCGTTTTCTCATTTGCAAAATAGGAATATTAATAACTACCCTTCAGGGCTATTATAAGCTTAGTGCATAAGAGTTCAACAAATTGCAACTCTGTTATCACTAATTAGTCCAATAATTCTTCTACCCTTTTTTCATGTTTAAAATATCATATATGCCAGGTGCAGTGACTGACTTCTATAATCTTAGCACTTTGGAAGGCTAAGGAGGGTAGATCGCTTGAAGCCAGCAGTTCCAGACCAGTCTATACAACAGAGGGAGACCCTGTCTCTATAAAAGCTAAAAAATGAGCTGTGTGGTTGCATGCACTTGTAGTCTCAGCTACTCTGGAGGCTGAGGCAGGAGGATCACTTGAACCCAGGAGTTTGAGGTTGCAGTGAGCTATGATGACACCACTGCACTCTAGTACAGGCAGTGGAGTCAGACCCTGGCTTAAAACTAAAAAATTGTATACATAATTGACAATTTTGTTATAAATCCTCAGAAGCCAAATAAATAAGATTACCCTAATTTTTCCTTCACTTTTTAAGTTCTTCTGCCAGGGAATTCCTGCATTTGCTAATTTACATGAATTATGTACCAGATTCAAAACACACATTTTCTTTAAATTTTTGCCCTGTCAATATCCATTGAGTATTAAACTTTTGTGAATTATAATCTGAGCTACAGAGATTTTTCAAGGTCTTCCAAGGAGTTTTTAAAGACTGAAAACCAAATTCATAAACTAATTTAACAGCCATTTTTAATCATCCAGAAACCAAAAAAAGCCATGAAAACCAGTGTATAAATGAACATAATTTGTATTGTAACAATCGCCAACCAAAAAGCGATTCCATTTTTATTATTTGCATAACACTATTTGAAAAGAAAGGGTTCTCAAATAGTGTTTAGTTGTATTGGGGGGAGGGGCTCTCAGATACTTTTACTCTTCAACATGCTTCTCTGAATTTATCTGCCAAAGCACCTCATCTCATCATTCTGGAAAAGGAAGAAAGAAATTGGGCCAAAGTTTCTCCATTTTTTTTAAGTGTGAGGGCTTCTTTTCCTAGTAGTTATGCTTTTTTAAGTGTCCTTTAAAATTTTAAAGTAAATAATATACCAAAAGCTACTCTGACTTCCAGAATGCATTTAGATTAATTTTATCTGAACAATCTTAATAGCAGCTACATGCATTGGAAACAAAGTATTACAACTGTGTGTAAACTGTATAATTTATTCTATTACAGAGCTTAGTGTTCATTCTTCTGGAAATAACTGCATAACCAGCTCCCTCCTCCCTCCCCAACCTCACTCCAGGAATTCAAGGAACACTAGCTACGAATCCTGGTTTTAGACACTTCAGAATCAGTGGGCAGAATGTCTTTGCACATTTCCTGTGAGTCTTGGCACCTGCCCAATCTTTATTCACATAGAAAGAAAGAAAAGAAGGGGCGTGCACAGGCCACTTTCAGATCACGGGATCTCCCGTCAAAACCTCATCATGAAAATGTGAGCAAAATCTCCTTTTACTGACAAATTCTAATTCTGGTTCTCCTGTTCATTAAAATGTGGGTGTCACTTGATCACAACAGGCTTCAGTTGCCTAACTTGCTGATTACAAGCTATACTGGAAGTTAATATCTTTTATCTGCAGCATGCTTTCCCAGAACCAAAGAACTTTTATCTCGTCTGATCGATGCAGCGACGTTAAGCTAAGGCAAGACAAATAATACCATTCCCATTTTTCAGATAAAGGCATTGAGTCTCGGGGATCACATGGCTGGTCCAAGTTAGATTTAATTAGTACTGGATACAGATGCCTACCAAGGTCTTTTGATTCTTGAACTAGTTCGTTTTTGCCTGTTTCCCACCAGCCTTTCCCCTTCTGTACATCTAGAGTTCTAAGAACCATGTCCCATCTTAGAGACTCTTTGCAGGGTTTCTGCCCAAGAATATTCAACGACTGGTAAAAAGGGAACAATGCCACTATTCTTCAAAGTTTTATCAAAGGGTGTGGAATCAAATGCAAGTTATTTTTAAGGATTCTTTGTTAATTCAAATACAAGGCGAATATTGCGAGTTTTCTTTCAATGACAAGAGCGTACATTGAAGTCCCTTGCCTCTTTCTCTTCCTTTCTTAACCCACAATCAGGGCTTGCTGTTTCGAAGCTTTTCGGCCCCTCCGTGAATCTTCCCCGATTTGAAATAGCAGCTACGGAGTTGTGGTTTAGTACGTCAGTCCCAGTCTGCGTTAAGTGCCAGCCACGTAGAAAGAGTTCTTTTCTGAGGATCGAGACTCTGGGTTTCAAGAAATATTGAAGGGTTTTGTTTTCCCAGAACTGTCAAGCTTCTTTGAAAGAACTGAAAAGAAGCAACAAAGGAGTGTGAGAGTGATTTACATTTTTTTTTTAAATATCTCCTTGGTTTTCCAATCGTTTTCAAATAAAAGTTCTGGTATTAAGCATTCTGTAGTTCGATGCCTCTGTCTTTGAATTGCTCTGGAGTGACATGACCCTTCTTCATCTCGGGGGTGTGTGTGTTCTTTCTCCTTCTTCTCTTCCCTTCAGCTTTTCTGCAAATGGTAAAGGTTTATCAGAGACTGAAAACGTCTTATCTTTTCAAAGAATTGAATTTGTAGTAAAACTGGTTTGATGCAGAAGTGAAGAAGGAGGGAAGGTGGGAACAAGAGTAACATTGGAAGAATAATGGGAGAAAAGAGGCAGTGAGCAAGACACATTGTACATTGCACCATGTTTAAGTGATTTCCTTGGGGTTGTGTCTTTTTAAAAGCAACATAGAAATATATAGCAGGATTTTGGCCCATGAAATTGTACTCTGTTGATTTTAAGGCACTCGGTGATGATAAACAGTCGGTTCGTACAAGCAGTGGGCCTGATGGTACAAAGAACACATGGTTAGACTCGGTTCCTGCAAAGGAGTTTTGAAACCAAAGTACAAATTAGAGAGACAGAGTTCAACAAGCCCAGAAAAATCCTGACATTTAAACATGTAAAAAAAGTTATAGTGCGCAGTATAAATGTACTTTCAGAGATAATTTGTATCATTTTCTAGCTGCGCATATAAACATCGTAAACAAAGTCATGTTTACAGAGACTCAACATGCCTGCAAAAGTAAGCACTGGTACCTCAGATGTACAGTTTAAAGGTGATGCACTTAACTGCCACACACCTGCATGGGCGTCCCCTGAGAAGTGCCAGCTTTGCTATTTATCTCCTATACATTGTTAAAGACTTTCAACTTCCTTTTTAAATTACATGTTAGAATAAACCTGTAAACATTGATTGATTCTGAAGAATCAATATATATTTGAGTGAAATTTCCTCTAAAGGATTTTTTAAATTTTGGTTTTGGCCTCTGTAGTTGCTCTTCGCTCACCTTATGAAAATAGTTTACTTTTTTTTTTTAACATGGGCAAAATGGAAAATTGAAGCACTGTTGAGAAAAAACAAACCAAATCGTTCATGTGAACAATCGTTTCACATTGACATCTTGAACCAAGAAAGATTTCTCCTATTTATTTGCCAGAGATGAGTACAGATAATTCCATTGTACATCGATTTCCTCTAAGCAGGGAGGGAGTGTGGTCAGCTGAAACAAAGCCCTGGCATGGGGAAGTGGTAGCCACAACCTCTACTCCCAGCTCTACCTTCACAATTGGCTCTGACTCTTGCAAACTCACTTGGTTTCCACCGTCCCAGGATTTTGTTGTTGCTTTATTTGTTTGTTTGCTTTTTCCTTTGGTAGTGGTTTTGTTAAAAGACATGATTAAATAAATAGAATTTTCTGAGCTCTTTTATTGAGATATTTTAATTGGTCTGGCTTATAAGCCCAATATAATGAGGAAATGGTTGTCAATACAATTGTACACCCTATTGAAACTCCCTATTGAACTCCCCTTTGGGTTTGTTTCATTGGGTCACCTGTCTGGTAGAATAATACCTGCTAGATTCAGAATTATAATCATCAATAGTCACACAGCCAAGTGTTTCGTGAGAGCACACTGTGTGCAAGGCACTGAGCTAGGCACTACATAACTGTATTTGGTCTTTAAGTCACAACATGAATTATTTGATTGTCGTTTCGTGAAAACACAACCTTCTCAGTAGGTTAATATTATAAGAAGTAAGGACGGCTTGGCGCCTGTGGCTCAAGGGCTAATGTACCCCTGAACTGGCGTGTTCGAATCCAGCCTGGACCCGCCAAACAACAATGACGGCTGCAACCAAAAATGGCCAGGTGTTGTGGCGGGCGCCTGTAGTCCCAGCTACTTGGGAGGCGGAGGCAAGAGACTTGCTTGAGCCCAGGAATTGGAGGTTGCTGTGAGATGTGATACCACAGCACTCTATCCAGGGTGACAGCTTGAGGCTCTGTCTCAAAAAAAAAAAAAAAAAAGAAGTAAGTATAATTATCCAAAAAAAAAAGAAAAAGATTGCAACGTTCCTTGTATACAAAAAGTACCTTTATTTTCAAGAATTATTTGTTAAATACATAAAACATTTCAAATCCCTTGACTTGTTTTTATTCTATTTTTAAATTACTGTTCTTAATTTTATGGAATATGTCCATTATATATATTTGGAAAGTTGGCAGGAATTTGTATATTGAAGCAGGGTGTCCATAAAGTTCGTATGCAATTTAAAATTTAGAACTGTTTCAAATTGCACATGACCTTTATGGAAATCCTGATATAACATATATATTGCATATGTGCCTAGAAAAAAGCATCATGTTTATTTAAAATTATGAATTAGAACTTACAGTATCACTACTTCTAATTAAAAGTATTTTATCATTACTAGGAATGAACCCACTGTTTTTTCTTTTCAAGATTTTTATGCTAGTTCTATCTTCTCAGATACAGGAAATATAGAAAAATAAACAAATAAAATGTCCTTTTTCAAATCATTGATTTTAGAAAAATGCAATTTTATTAATATTTTTATTAAAAATGTTCTATTAGGGTGGCGCCTGTGGCTCAGTGAGTAGGGTGCCGGCCCCATATACCAAGGGTGGCGGTTCAAACCCAGCCCCAGCTGAACTGCAACAAAAAAATAACAGGCATTGTGGCGTGTTCCTGTAGTCCCAGTTACTCGGGAGGCTGAGGCAAGAGAATCGCCTAAGTCCAGGAGCTGGAGGTTACTGTAATCTGGGAAGCCATGGCACTCTAACGAGGGCAACAAAGTGAGACTCTGTCTCTTAAAAAAAAAAAAAAGTTGTATTGGGGACAGTGCCTGTGGCTCAAAGGAGTAGGGCACTGGCCCATACACTAGAGGTGGCAGGTTCAAACCCGGCCTTGGCAAAAAAACTGACAAGAAAAGAAAAAAGATGTTTTGTTGAAAACTTTCTCAAGCTTGAATATTTAACAGAAAATTCTGAGACTTATACTATTTTTTGTTTAATATTTTGTTCTTCTCATCTAGTATACAGGAATCTAGTTAGGCTGCTATGACAAAGACACCTCTATCATACTAGTTCAAACAAAAGTTTATTCCTAGTTATATAACAGATTAGATGGGCAGGATTGCTGGTGGACAGCGGCTGTCCCAGAGCAGAGACACAGTCTTTCTCTATGTAATTGCTCTGCCAACTTCATCTATAACGTCCATCTTTTGGCCCAAAATGGCTGCCCCAGCTCCAGCCATCATATTTGCATTTAGCCAGCAGTAAAAGAAACAAAAGTACAGGGGAATACATGCTGCTTCTTTCAAAAACTGAATCTGAAATTTGCACATACAAATGCTGAAATGATTCATGTAGATGTTAAGTTACAATCACACTAGAAGACATAAGGAAACTGTAAGATGCTTGTACCTAGACACAGGATCTCTGTGAACACAGTAGACACACTTCAGGCTCATACAGGGTCTTATGCTGATAACTCATCACAGATAGTATTATCGTGGGTTATTTTCCAAAATGATGTACTAACTCTTAGTAAAGTTTGGAATTTGACAACACAAAAGCTTCCTGAAATCTGATATATGGTTTTTGCATTCCTGGAAAAATCAGTGTATTAAAACAATGCAAAATAAAGTCTTCATGTTAGATGTGGGACAGGATTAAGTTTGGATATTGATAAATTATCCAGGTTTTTACCTGCATAAATTTCCAGCAGAGTATTTGGAAGCCAGGAAGGATGGAGACCAGTTCTTTGTTATGTGGGACCGTGCCCTACACTTTGCAGGACGATCACTACCTTGTCCATGAATTCTCCTCTCCAGTTACAGTGACAACCAAATCAACTCCACACATTTCTAAAATGCCCCCCATCCCTACCGCAGGACCCTAAAACTCCCAGTGACAACTAGAGCTACAAGGTATGATGACAACTGGCCCGACTTCTAACACATCATGGAGAGCGATATCACCAAATACTTTACAGTGTTCTCACATCTCGTCACCACCCATCACTTCATGCTGCACATTCTGGGCTCTGTGGGGTGGGTGGATATCCTAAGGAACTCACGCGTACCCTAACAGAATGCATTAGGATAGCATTTTATTTCTAGGGACCAAAACATACACTTGTTATGAGTTTAGGCTGCCATAATTAAAGGAACCCCAAACTAGACAGACATTTCTTTCCTTCTCATGGAAAGGTTCTCATAGGCCTTCCAGGACTGAGCAGGAAGACTGACAAGGTCTCAACATACGTCATTTCCATTGCATGGATCTAACATGGCTGCCCTTGCTCTCACCATCACATCTATATTCTAGCAATGAAAGAGATGAAAGAAAAAGCCATACTTCTTCTGTTCAAAGGCAAATCTCAGAACTTCTGTTACATTCATTTCTCTAGAACTTAATGTTTCTATCTTTAACATTCTGAAACTACAGATTGCTGGTGATTCTAAGCATCTAGCAGGTATTATTCTACCAGACAGGTGGCCCAGTGAAATGAACCCAAACTAGAAAGCCTAATTTTTTTTTCTCTGCATTGCTAGATAGCTTTGAGATCCCAGGCAGATCATTTAATTTCTATGATTCTGTATCTCCATCTGTAAAATGAGAAAAGGGGAGTTCAATAGAGTATTTCAAATTTCCCAATTCCACAGTATATTATAATACCCAGGATGTCTTATGACTAGACTGAATCTTAAAGCTTTTTTTGTCCCTAAAAATTTTCTAGTCTGTTCATTAGAGGTGATTGATTTTTATTTTAAGAACTCATTTCCATGTTACAAAGTAAGTTAGAAACGTGGTATTTAATGCAAAAATTTTTACTTTAGGTCTTTGTCATAATTCTTTTAACAATTCTTTTAAACAAATAGATATTAAATACTTACCACATGCGAGACATTAAATTAGACACAGGAGACATAATGCTGAGATCGGCACAGTTTCTGCCCTCATGGAGAATAAAGACAAAGCAATAGAAAATAATTGCAATTTGTTGCAAGCACTGTGAAAGAAATGTACAAATGTCTGAACAAGAGAGAGGTGGCTACCTTTGGATTGGGGGATCACAAATGGTCGAACGAGAGCTTTGGAAGAGAATAACCCGGTTGTACAAATTGCGGGCATCAGAGGGCATTCTGGGCCGACGGCAGAGCCTGTGCCAAGGCCCTAAGAACCAAAGGAGTCAGTGGAAAGTTAAACAGGGGCAAGGTCGCTCAGGTAGTGAAAGACCCTGGCAAGAAATTTGAAGGTGTTCAGATGGACTATCGCGAAAGGAGGAAGCTATTGAAGAGTTTCAGACAGGGTAATTATGCAAATCCATAGAACATCACTTTTGCTTTGTTGGAAGGAAATAAAAGAGAAAGCAGAGAGACCAGTAAACCAGGAAGAAATGGTGGCAGTTGAGACAGAGGGGTGGCAATAAGAGGAAAAAAATGCCCTATAAAGTGCAATTTTAAAAGTGGAATTTATATACCTAATATTATATACAATAATCAATAGACAATCACCTTTGGAAGCCCTTCCATATGTCCAGCATGGGAGTGTAAAGTGATTAATATAGCGTCCTATTCTGTCAGAACTTACACTTTACATGGGGGAGCAACTAGCATGTGGGAAACCGCATCAGTCATCTCATAGGACCTTCTCATGACAACGACGTCCTTTATTGCTCTGGGTTACCAAGGGTGTATGGTATTTTTGCTGCTTATTATATTTTTATATTATATTCTATTTTTAGCCTAATTTTCTTGTGCTACTAACCAGTCTCCAAAGTGGTATTTCTTTTCTGTATATCCCATTTTTCCTTCTTTTGGCCAGCTCTTTGGCACAGATTAGCTACCAGACTGCAGCTGACTTCACCTGTGTGTCCCAAGGCCTTGCACCTGCCCGCAGAGATCTGAACTCCCACCTCTTCTCCCAAAGTCTTTGGCAAACCCTTCTGCCTAAGTTGGAGACAAACTCACAGATGGCAAACATAGGCTATTTGCTTTCTAGAAATTATAAGAAACTGATTCCATTTCAAATAACAAGACCAAATGTGGTGAAGTATCTCATTTAAAATAGTCAGTGCACTGCATTAGGAATATCTTTTCAAAACATTTCTTGGAATAAACTAAGAGTAACTTGCCTCAGACTTCAGAGGTCCTTGAAGAAAGGGACCATTGTTTTGCTACTTAAATGATTCTTGGAGATAAATTTCAAAACTATTGACGCTGGAGAACTTGCAATAGTCCCACGTTGATGGCCCATACGACAGGTGTGGGAACTGCCAGACTTCCACGTTCATAACAGTAACCCCATTTCTCCTGAACGGTGATGTGTTAAAACCCTCTGGATCTCTCGAAAAACAGGAGAAGAAAGGAAAATCAGAGGATCCCAGAGGCTTGTGGCCATTCCCATTCCCAGAGAGCCCTTTGCAGGAGTAGGGAATGGTAACTCTGATATCCTGGACACATTTTAAATTGAGTAATAACACTTTGCCTACTTAAATGCCCCCTGTAGTTTCAATTAACTGGGCATGCTTCTGAACATTCCTCTGCTGTTAGGAGAGGCATGGTCACAACTGACACACATCACTTCAATGGCGAATAAGTTTGTTCTCATCTAAAACCAATTTTTAAACCTGGGCAAGAGTGAGGATGTCATTTAAACATTTAGGCCTGAATTTGCAAGACATTTTCAGAATAGTAAGGTCAATAACAATTGTGTAACATTTCCACACTGAGAAGAGGCATAAAATCCAAGAACACAGTGGCCTATTATTTTGATTATCAATTCAATAAGTAGAATCATGGCATTATTGCTATTGAATGCCCAGTTAATAACCACCTAAGAATACGCTCAAGTTTAAGAGATGGATAAAAGGTATTTGTAATTCAGCAATGGATTGTTCAGATTTTACGATAGTCATTTCTCAGCAAATAATACTGCTGATAAAAATCACATTTCTCTATCTCAACATTTCTTTCACTGTTCCATGGAAAACAAGCATCCTCGGAAATCTTAACAGACGTCTATCAATAGCAGGTCATGTATTCAAACAAGTTTGGAATATGCTGGTTGAAAAGTTGAAACCTTTTCATTTTGGTTTGGATTTTGGCAGTTTTCAAAGGGCTTTAATAATATGAGTTTACTTTGATCTTCAATAAAGGAAAGCGAGGGTATAGGACTGTATTTCCTCAATTCACACACGTTAGAACCGTGAGACATATGTAGGGATGTCCAGAAAAGAGCCCACCGTGCGTGACTCTCTTTTTCACAGTACGTGGCTGGATACTTACGTGACATCGTCTGTGCGTCACTCCAAAATTCATACATTAAAATCTTATTCCTTGTATTAGGGCCTGAGGCCTTTGGCAGGTGATTATGAGCCCTCCTGAACGGGCTTAGTGCCCCTATTCAAAGGGCCCAAAGGAGTTTGCTCACCCCTCCATCATGAGGGGCTCAGGGAGACCAGGCTCAGCTCTGAAGCAGCAGGTCCTCGCTAGACGCCACGTCTGCTGGGGCTTCGACCTTGGATGTACTCTCCACACGCAGTCAACAATACCCTTCAAGAATCTGCAGAAATCCTATGAAGGTTTCTCATTCCCCCCAGAACTGTGAGAAATACATTTTGGTTGTGCATAAGCAACCCACTTAGGATATTTTGTTAAAGCAAGTCAAACAGACGAAGGCAATAGATTACCTTATTTTTTTCTATTTAAAATGCACATTTATTTCTGGTCACTTCCCACCCCTTTCCTTGCTGCTGCCCTGACTAGAATCAGCACTGCCTTTCAGGGGCTCGTACACCAGCCCCCCAGTCCAATGCATCGCCCTGCTTCCGGCCCTGCCTCCCTACGGGTTCCATTCTCAACATGCAGCAACATTCGCCTTTAAGACTCTGCAGAAATCCTGTGACGGTTTCTCATTTCCCTCCCAAAAAAGCCAAAGTCCCCACAGCGTCCCACAAAGCCCTGGGCTGCCTTCCCTCCCGTGCCCCTCCATCCTTCTAGACTCTTCTCCTTTTCCCTGCTCAGCTTCAATTGTACGAGGTCTGTTGTAAGTTTCCCAGACGTCAGGAATGCTCACATCAGGGTACATCCACCTCGGCTGCTCTCTGCTTGGAACAGTCTCCCCAGACACAGGGCTCGTTTCCTCCCGTATCAGCTCGGTTGGCCCCTTCTCAGCAACCCGACTCTCACTAACCCACCTGTCTCCAGAGCCTGCCTCGCCCTGATGCATCGGGCCACCCTGATTACCTTATCCCCCTTGCCTTGTATCTACTGCATTTATCATCTAAGAGCATGCTGTGTAATTAAGCAATTTATTATGTTTATTTTCTGGCTTCTTCATCTAGAGAGTAAGGTGCAGAAAGGCAGGGATTTTATTTTACTCTGATGCTTCTCCAGTCTCTAGAACGGCGCCTAACATATATTAAGTTCTCAGTACATATTCAGTGAATGAAGAAAAAAAAAAGAAAGAACACTCTCTGTATGTTTTTTAAAACACATCATATACATGACACGTTTCCCTTTTATCCTGTTATAAAATGTATGATGCTTGTTATTGTTACTTATGTCTTAGAATCTCAGAAGTATAAATCAAGGGACACTTGCATTTTTCCGAACTCAGGATGCCAGAGTTAATTTAATATCTGGTTAAAGGAGCTTAATGTCATTGGTGACTTCTCTTTTAATTTTATCACGCCCCTCTCTCTACCTGGAATTAATTTTTTGCCATGTTGCCAAGCCCTGCCAACACTGCTTCAGTAATAACTTCCTCGTTAATTTTCTTCCCTCCTTCCCCATTAGGGAGCAGACACGTGGGGAGACGCCTGCCACTAATCCCAGAGGGGAAGCCAGCACCCTTCGTAGGTGGCCTTCAAAGCAGTTAGACTTCTTATGGGAAGCAATACTGAGCCACTGCATTTTCTTATGCAAAATCTGAATTTTTAGAAAGGTGACTCTGACAGTGATGTATCAGACGGCCTGGAGGTCAGTGATGTATCAGAATTTGTAATTCTGCACTAATTCTTGATGTCCCCTTTTGACTTTTGCATCACTTTTTCATCTACTTTCTCTTTGGCCACCTACTGACATCTGAAACCTACTCATTCCCCGGCGTCCACATATGCGACAGAGACCCAGGCTGAGAGGCAGCCCTAGTTCCCCTCCTGGGGCTCCTTCTGGCCGGCTAGCATGCAGTGACCAGGAAGATCAAGGGAGAAAGGAGGGAGAGAGAAGAGCTCGACATTGATGGGCATTTCATATGATTTCTAAATCATGTCAGGTAATGTGAGTTAGTCCCATTTTACAAAAGAGGGAATTGGCCGGGGATGGGCCTCCTGCCTGCAATTCCAGCAGGAGAATTGCTTGCGGCCAAGAGTTCAAGACCAGACTAGGCAACACAGTGAGATACAATCGCCACAAAAAAAAATGAAAAATAGTTAGGTGTGGGAAGATACATGTGTAGTCCCAGCTACATGCTACACTGAGGTAGGAGGACTGCTTGAGCCCCAGAGTTTGAGGTCGCAGTGAGCTATGGACTGGACACCAGTCCAGTCTGGATGGAGGAGACCCTGTCAAAAAATAATGGTGAAATGTTTAAAAATTAAACAAAGGAGGAAATTGGAGGTTCAAAATCCTTAAGCATTTTTAACTAACATCATATAGGCAGTGAGATTCAAGCCCATAGCTACTCGAAACGATAAAAGAGTAAGACTTGGCTGACCCCTAATGAACTTCTGAGTTCCAGGTGCTGAAATGTATTCTTTACATGAATTATTTAAATTCCAATGGCCTAGTGAGGAACTTTAACTTTTACAGAACAAGAAAGTAAAGGTAGAAAGATTAAATAAATTTCCCCAAGTTGATGTAGCTCATAAATGATGATTCTAGAATAGAGCCCAGTTTAATCTAACTGGGGCAAGAAGTCCCATCCCCCACACTCAATAAACTCCAGTGCTTTCCACTATGAGCCGCAAGGACACACACTGGCCTGGCCCTGACCACTGCGTGATGGTCTATCGACCTTGGACATCAGCAGACCCACTGCTCTTGCCACTGTCAGCAAGCCTGCAACAGCCATTTATCCTGTCTCAGTCTATGGGGAAAAGGGGTAACTCCCAGGTCAGAGCCCCTAAAAATAGATGATCCCTTCTTTTGCACCATTTCCTGGTTTAACAATTTATACTCTGTCCACCACTTGCCCTTATAATTGTGAGGAAGGGATAAAACTCTAAAGTTTAAGATACAACAATTATAATTGAATTTCAGTTGTGACTATCAAAGCAGAAAGCTCCTCTGTAAACGTTAAGATTCCACCATTGTTTTCCTGCTCAGCACTCTGGTTACACATGGACTTGGCAGCATTTTATTCAAAACCCAGAGGGTGACTTATCCCTTTTTTTCTCTTTAAATATCATTTAGGGTTGGCTCTAAATATTACGTGTTCTTGGGTAGAAATTTTTTAATTAGATAGTTGTTAATTTGCATCTAAGGAGTTATTACTCAAAATAGTCAGTGATATGAAAACTGGTTCAAATAAAGACTTGGAAAAATTTAATTCCCAGAGGTATGGTGTAAGAATAATGATAAATTAAAAACACCACTAATGTACTCACACCGTGCTCACGTGTGCAAAGAAATGGAGTTTATTTATTTGTAACTGACAAATAGGGGCCTGCCTTCTGATCTCACACCGCCCAGGTGGTTTAGAAACGCTATTTGGGTTAACCTGTTGATTTTTTTTTTTTTTTGCGACAAAGCCCCAAGCTGTCCCCCTGGATAGAGTGCTGTGGCATCACAGCTCACAGCAACCTCCAATCCCTGGGCTCAAGCGAGTCTCCTGCCTCTGCTTCCCAGGTAGCTGGGACTACAGGCACCCTCCACAACGCCCGGCCATTTTTTGGTTGCAGCCGTCATTGTTGTTTGGCGGGTCCAG
>CAUYON010175024.1:0-41273 GCA_963573935.1 Arctocebus calabarensis
TGGTTCCATACAAAATGAAAAATTATTTTTTCCAAGTCTTGAAAGTACGAAGTTAGTATTTTAAATAGGGATGGCACTGAAATCTGTAGATTTCTTTGGTAGACATTTTAAGTATGTTGAGTCTTCCCAGCCATGAGCATGGTATGTTCGTCCATTTATTAATATCCTCTGCTATTTTTTCTTAGGATTTCATAATTTTCTTTATAGAGGTAGAGATTGCTTATTCTAAATAACTACCTTATATATTAGGTTAGTAAGTATGAAATGCTGGATTTCTGAAAGTACTGTTTGACAGTACTTGGGTTTCATCATGAAGGCACATCTTTGTTCTTTCAAATGCACATTTCAGCTTGTGAATATCTTTCAACAATTTTTAGAGCTCTTTTTGTAAAACCAAGGATAAGCCAAAAATTCATGTTATTTTTTAATATGAGTTCCATCATGGAACCAGTGCAATGCAGACAACTCAAAATAAATGTTGTGGGAAGGATAAAATGAAATGTGTTGGAAGGATGTGGCTAACTAATGCACAGTGCATCGATGGATTGATAAGTTCTGCTCGGGTGATTTTAATCTTGAAAATGAACCATGGGGGCAATCTAAGACCAAGGTGGATATGATGAGCTGTAGTAGAATCAAATCTATCTCAACCGAAGTGTGTATTAGCATCAAGGTCTGACGTTACTATTCCAACAATGGACTATTTGAAATAAATAGGCAAAGTAAAGAAGCTGGATAGATGGGTTCCGCATGAATTAAACAAGCTTCAGAAGAGAAATCCTCTGAAAGCTTGCCTTTGCTGTCATGACATAAAAACAAACTGTTTCTACACTGTATTCTACGTGATGAAAAATGGATTCTTTTTGACAATAACAAGCATTTGGCACAATGGTTTTATAAAGAAGTGCCAAAATAGTCGAAAAGCAAACAACAAAAACAAGCTAATGATGCCTGTTTGGTGGTCCAGTGCCAATAATATTCACTACAGCTTCATGAAACCTGGGCAGTCAATTACAGTGGAGTCTTCTGCAACCACCTGGACAATATGAGGATGCTTGTGATTGAGCAGCTGAAACTGGTCAGTGGAGACAGGCCAATCTTCTTATAAGACACAGCTCGACCACATGTTGCACAATAACACTGCTCAAACTACAGAAGCCAGACTTGGAAACTCTCTGTCATCCACCATATACACCAGACCTTGCGCCGACTATCTCTTCTTCTTGGCTTTGGAGAACTTCTTGCCAGGAAAAACATTCAATTCTCAACAAGCTGTGGAAAACACCTTTCATGATTTCATCATCACTCACTCTCCAGGCTTCCACACTGTTGACATACAAGCTAGCATCAAGATGGCAAAACTGTGTTGATAATTTACATGCATACTTTAATTCTACTGTTTCTTGTTTGAGATATAATAAGGTAAACTTTTGATTTAAAAGTACATTATTAGGTAAATGCCCACCAATCCAGGAATGGATTAACAAACTATGGTATATGTACACTATGGAATACTATTCAGCCATTAAAAACAATGGAGACTTTACAGCCTTTGTATTAACCTGGATGAAAGTGGAACACATTACTCTTAGTAAAGCATCTCAAGAATGGAGAAGCATGAATCTCATGTACTCAAGTTTGATATGAGGACAATTAATGACAATTATTGACACGGTGGGGGTGAGGGAAGGGGAGATCAGAGAGAGAAAGAATGAAGGAGGGGTGGGGAAAGGAAGAGCAGAGAGAGGAAAGGAGTGAGGGGGTTGGGGTCTTGGTATGTGCCACACCTTTTGGGGGCAAAACACGATTGTGAGAAGGACTTTACCCAACAAATGCAACCAGTGTAACATGGTTTCTTGTACCCTAAATGAATCCCCAACAATAAAAAAAAAAAACCTTTCTCTTAAGTTCTGACTTTTCATTTTTCCTTCATCTTCTTATCTCCAGCAGCCACTGGGAGGGAACTCATGGTATAGTTTGGGGCTGGTCACAAAAACTATGTGATGGGTTTTGTCCTGCAAAAGTTAGTTGGATCATAAAATGTGGACTGTTTTCTAAAAAACTCTTAAGACATATGTGTAATATTTTAGAGCCCATGTTAATCAGTGATTCAAAGGAGCAATAGCATAGTCTGGTTACTTATAATCCTAGAACTCTGGGTGGAAGCAGATACCACCACTGAATTTCTTCAGTACTTGTCTTCCTAATCCCGTGGTAATAGCCATTTTAATTACCTTTTTCAACTCTACATCCTTCAATTCTCCAACTCATCTTTAGCAAAAGAGGACATACATGTGAACATTGAAAAGTTCTCAAACTCTGAATTATACATTTTTAGAACCTCAAAATATGTAGAAATCATAACTATTTAATTGATTGATCAAAACTACCTTATGAAAAATATACTTTGATTTTCAGGGAAGCCTAAGAATTTTTTTCAAAAGGCAAAGATAGTTTGTAGTAACTTGGGAAATATCTTCTTGAGGTCAAGAGCCATCACTGGAGAGAGAGAGAGAGCCAGGCACTAATACAAGTTATAAAGCAGTAAAGTGTTGATGCAGGTTATACAGATCATAAAAACCCCTCTCCCTAGCCTATGGAGAGACTTTCCCTAAGCCTCAGTCTTCCCTCCACCCAGACTTCCTGACAACAAAGATCCCATTGTATTTGAGGGCCCTAAGTTGCCCGAAGTATGGTACACCATAGAAAAAGTCTTACAATCAAACTTACAGAATACTTCAGGCAAGTAGGAAGTGAAAAATAGTGATGAGAAACAGCCTGTAACAATTAGCTAGAGGAACTCACGGAGGAAAGCAGGCCGAGCTTTTATGCAAACATCAAGAAATCAAGTGATCTGGCTGCTAGAAAACTAACAAGTCCCTCCTCTGGAGAGGACAGCTGGGAGAAAATTCCATCTTCCAGCATCATTTCTTCTACTTGAACTTAATATTGAGGCACTATGTGCTGAATACAGGTTATCACCTAACATGCAGTTTTCCTGAATGAAGAGTAGGATGGCTGTATTCTGTGTGTGCAGGATGGACTCCAACAGGGAAGAGTACACAGGGTGGCCCAAAGGTTGGCATACATAAGAAAAATTAACAAACTCATATGTACTTAATATTATGTTTATATTTTATATATTTATGTATCAACATGTAGAGAAATATTTTGTAAAATTTTGTACTGAATATAATTTTTTTTTGAAACAGAGAGTCTCACTCTGTCACCCCAGGTTAAGTGCTGTAGCATCATCATAACTTCCAGAAACCTCAAACTCTTGGGCTCAAGCGATCCTCAAGCCTCAGCCTCCCAAGTAGCTGAGACTACAGGTGCCCACCACCACACTTGCCTAGTTTTTCTAATTTTAGTAAAGACAGGATCTCACTCTCACTCAAGCTGGTCTTGAACTTCTGAACTCAAGCAATATACCCACCTCAGTCTTCCAAAGTCCTAGGATTATAGGCGTGAGCCACTGTGCCCAGCCAATACTAAATATTTTGTAAATAAATGTACGTTTATCTGCAATTTTCCATTTTCCTTATGTATGTACATATGTCTATAGATGGAGACATTGGGGACATCTTGCATAAAGCTGGTTTTATAAAACTTCAAACACATTTTTAAAAGTCAGAACTGTCCGCAAATGAAGTGGGCTGCCCCTGGAGAGGTGTGAGTGATGGTGAGGTGGGCTGATATCTTAGACCTTGCTCAGGGGGGTTATTGCTTTTGAGGGGAAGGGACACAACCTTAACCATAGGGAGGGTGGAAAATGCAGGCCCGGGGTGGATCGGACATACCTTATGTGAGTTCAGAGACAGTGACAGGGACCCTCCTGCATATCCAAAGAGAGGTCTGGTGGAATGAGTGACCACAAAGCTCCTGGTTCCGGTACTCAGAACTTTGTGTCAGGGCCGTTCACCTGCTCCAACCCAGCAAAGCGACTGTCAGAGAGCAGAGCCAAGGGAAAAGTACTTTGCTGATAGTCCCCAACTAATACCATGGGAAGACAAGGAGGTGGGCACAGAAGAGAAGAAGACCAAATTAGTGGACCCAGTAGAGAGCAGTCCTATAAAAGACTCCACCCAAGTTGCCTCAATGAGAGAAATCCCAGCGATACAAGTTGCAAGAACACAACTGGCCCACATGGGCTGCCCTAGTATCTCCAAATGACCTTGCTACCCCCAGCACCTTCATGTAATGATTTTCCTTACTTAGAGAGCCATTTTTCTTATGCAAAGAATCTGTATCCTTGAATGAAATTTAGGCTGATTATCTGCCACCTACATATAGTATATATATATATATGCAGAGCAGTGCCAGGAACATTCCAAAGTCACAAACATCGCCATGACGCTCATCCCAAGGGAAGATGAGCACAACTAGAAAGATCCCGATTAAAACTCTTGTATTCAGGGCCCTACTTACTCTTTTCGCTACATACACTTTTAAAGGTAAGTAAGGGAATATTTGGCCTTTTTCATCTCAAAGAAAGCAAAAGTTAACTTTAATTGTGTTTCACTACAGGCCTTGACCTGTGATTTCTACTCCAGAGAAAAGAGAGAGAAGATAGAGGAATGGGAGGAGAAATAGAAAGAGAGGGAAGTATTTGCAGCTGAATCACCTGCCCCGTGGACTTGGCTGCGGGGAAGGGCTCTGTCTTCTCAGCCCTGAACTCTGGACCATTCGGATGAATGACGGCTAGAGAGTGGGGGAGTCCTGACTGTAGCATTTTCCCATTTCTGTGGTTTAAATATTTCCACAGTGACCAATTTTAATCTACAAATGGCTCAGAAAATTTCTCTAAATTTAAAAATTAGCTCTCGTGAGTCAGAGTGAACTGGTACACACTATTAAATCTATTATGATTTGCCTGTGGTGAAAGAAAATGTAACTCTTAGCTGCCCAACTATTCACCCCAACCCTTTTTCTTTTAATAAAAATGTCCTTTTTCCTTCATGGTCCTTGCATATTCAAGGGGCAGCCCACTTGGGGAGAAGCATTACTTAAGGCTCAAGCAAGTAGAAGGGAGACTCATAAACAGCCTCCCGGCCCTTCCTCTGGCCAATTCCTTTTGATTTATTAAACGAAATATTACCCACACAGCCTTGCCATAATTTGACCAGTAGCTACAGTTTCAAACAGATTCTCTAATTTCATAGCATTTGCGTACTTGAGGCTTGCTCTGCCTTCTTTCATCAGAGGCAACCTGAGAATGTCTCTTTGAGGTACACAAGGGGCTCACTTGAGAACACAGAGGGAAGGCCCGACCCCGTTCCTGCCTCCACCTTTTGGCTTATTCACCCTCCTCTTCTTTTCAATGGGCAGGGGAGGACAAGAGACAGAAGGGGATCCGGAGAATCTACTGTTGAATATAAAAGAGCTTTTTTGAACATACCAACAAAAGAGAAAATCCTGTTCTTCTTCCAAACTGGGAACCCAGTATTCTTTTGGGTCAATTTTTATTCTAATCTTTCCATTTTTTAATTGGGGATCAGTGTCTTGACTTAAACTTTTGCCTGGGTGACTGTGAATTTTTTTTCCCCTTTCCTTTTCCACTTTCTAAAGCTCTAACCAACCTGTTCTCGACAGATTAATAGAGACATTTGAGGAAGGCAGGGCTGTAACCTCATTTGTACATCAGTATTGATTGACTTTAGCTTATTCTAATGTCTTTCTTATGCCCTCTGGGTATACAGGGCTGGCGATGTGAGCTTTCAGTCCTGGAGGTTTATAGCCACAGTCATCATTAATCTGATACTGAAAATGCTACTTCTGTGCCAACTTACTTTCTCTAGGCATATTGGACACAGAACAGCAGAGTCGAAGAGATATGTTAAGGGAATTATTTAGCAAGAGAATTTGCTTGACACACTACCACACTGACAGTTACATATACCATATTGGAGCCAAGTAAAGCACTTGGATTGTTTCTACCTGGTAACCAGAATTTGTTTTTGAAAAGTCCTGAATCTGATGTGTCAAGATCAATTTTTCTCCCCTGATACATTTTCAAGCAGATAAAACAGATGTCCATCCAACATGAACAAGAGAAGGAAGTCACAGAGTCCCTGCCGGCCCCCCAAAGAATGCAGGCACGAAAACCAGAAAGAAAAGAAACCACTTTGCTACCGACACTTCCTCAGAAAAAGCTTTAGGGAGTATAGACTTGAAGAAAGTACTTTTAAAATTTCATAAATTCAGAAATGGATTTATCAGAAACAAAAATCAGGAATCTTGGCTCGTCTATTTGAGACCAACCTCTGCCTTTGAGGATGGGCTCTGAGTCCCCATGAACACTCCTCCTGCAATGCACACAGTGGGCAGCATGTTTCTGGCCAGCTTTGCTGCCTTCTGATGAATGCCCTAAGCAAAGAATATATCTCTCCTTGGAACAACTTCATCGTCCTCTTCCCTTTTGAAGGGTTTATCAAAGCAAAGGAAGCAAAGCTTCTTCTGGTTCATCACATCAAAGGTGATCTGAACAAAATAAAGAAGGAAAACACAGTTCGTAGGTTGTAGTTGCAGGTCCTCCTGAGGGGACTCAGCTCTTCCTGTGTACTTTTTCACTCACTGCTTCAAGAAGGGGATCTCTGCTCTGGCCAGGCCAGACTGTGGCAATTTCCCTGAACACACGCTTATTTCAGCTACAGTTCCCGTTTTTCCCTCCCCACTTCCTGTTGAAAATACTCTTCTCTGAGCTGGGCATGGCTTGCCAGTAATCCTAGCACTCTGGGAAGCTGGGGTGGAGAATCACTTGACTCAGAAGATGAACACGAGCCTGAGCAAGAGTGAGATCCTGTCTTTACTAAAAATATGAAAATTACCCAGTCATGATGGTGCATGCCTATAGTCCCAGCTACTTGGGAGGCCGAGGCAGGTGGATCACTTGAGCTCAGGCATTCAAGAACATCCTGAGCAAGAGCAAGACCCCAGCTCTAGTAAAACCAGCTGGGTGTAGTGGCAGGTGCCTATAGTCCCAGCTACTTGGGAGGCCGAGGCAGGAGGATCACTTTAGCCCAAGAGTTTGAGTTTACTGTGAGCTAATCTGACTCTAAGGCACCTTAGCCGGGAGCAAAAAAGCAAGACTTAATCTCAATAAAGAAAAGAAAATACCCTTCTCTGAGCTTCTTTGCACCTAACACCTGCCTCCCCCATGAGGCTCAGACAATGTCCTACCCCTCATATAACCCTCTTTTATCATTTCCTGACCTGAATATCTCCCTAACCCGCACAGTTTTATCTCCTAAGATTTCATCTCTGGTCATACCTCCTCAATTTCTCACCTTTGTATGAGAACGTGTAGGTTAACAGCCAGATCTTAATTGTATTTTTCTATTCCCAAGAACCTAGCAAAAAGTTGAATTCATGAGAAAAATGCTCAGCAAATGCTCTTGCAGTGGGGACATGAAAATGCTGAGAATCACAGAGGTTAAAAACATTGCCCAAAGATGGAAAATTAGTAAATGATAGGTCCTGTATTCAAATCTATATTCTCCAAAGCACAAGTCCTTTGGGTGTTTTTATCAGGCACTAGATTTATTTTTCAAATTCTCAAACCTCAGTGAGTCTATACCAGTTGGTTTAGGCAGTTTGACTAAGAACTAATAATTGTCTTTTATTGAATGGTTGCTATATATCGCACTGTGAAAAACCCTGACAGCTATGTCTCCATCCATCTTAAGAACAACAAACCTCATCAGCTCTGGGCATAACTGGCTTGGCCTTCAGTTAAACATGGGCATTCCCGAGGTTACAGAAAAGATGCTGTTCCCAAGATGTTTTAATTATTTGGGGGCTCAACTTATTTTATTATACCTGTTCAAAAAAATATATAAAAGGAGTTTGAGACTCTTAGTTGACAATTAGGTTAAGAAGAGAAACAAGATTGGAAACATGATAGATAACAAGTGCTTATAGAATGAATGAAGGAATGAATGAGAGGATGTCTTAAAGCAGGACCATTGGTCAGCCCTAGACGACCCTACCTATGCTGTTATCTTTTCTGTTTTCCCGTGATGAATGGGTTTTTCATCCCTAAAGATAGCAGAATTGGAGAAAATCGGTTTAGACACTTGGGCTAACAATTCAGAAGAAAATCTTTATTTCAGAAAAGGGAGGAACTGTAATATTTTTTTCATTATACTCAGGAAAGCATGCCTTATGAAGATCATCTCAGCTTCATAATCTTTATTTAGTCTTACCCAGGGGCAGGAGCTGAACCTCATGACCTTTTCAGGCATTGCTAGTGATACTTGGCTTATCACAAGAGACACGAGAGTGCAGTGGAAGAGGCATGAGCTTCCCGGGTTCAAATCTCAGTTGGTTGTGTAATCCAGAATGAGTTACTTAACATCCATGGGCCCAGAGCTCCTGCTCTGTAAGTGAGGAATGATAATACCTATTGTGTCATGATGCTGAGAGACAATGTTCAAGAAGTGCCTGATTCATACAATCTGTTCAGTAATTGGTGGCTGGTTTTACTAGTGCTGCTGGTTAGCACTACAAAAAAAAATATATTGTTGCTTCTGGCCCCTTGACAAGCCTGGACAAGAAAGAAAGCTGAATGGGTTTAGCACATACAAACATTCCCCTTCTTTCCTATAGCAATCGTGTAGGTCAAAATGCTCAGAAAATGGTCCAGGGAAGATGAGACAAGATCTCTGGCTGCTAAGGTGAGGTGTCCTGCCTACCAACCCTGAACACCACCAGAGTCAATCTCAGCTTATTCTCCAGTTTTTCTCAGGCTCACTCCCATTTCCGTTTTCCCAAGATCACCTTTTAGTAGATAAATTCAGTCTCATATAGCAAATCTTAAAAACTCTTTTCTTGCTCTTGGAGGTGAAAAAGAACAGAATCCAACTTTCTAGGCTGAAAATATAAAAAGCAAATTTAATTCATTTACTGTCTCTAAATAGCCTCTGTGTAATAACTAAGGCATCTCTAATTAAGTATAAAATGATGATCTCCTATGAGTAGTGTTTTATTGATTATAATCATCAGCTCGGTAGTAATCAATCACTCTAGCTGTGATTTCTGTTGCAGGCTGGAACAGAATCAGGCTTCATAATGCTTTGTAAGGTCTGTACAAATACTTAAAATGTAAGCTTGGAGGTTTACTGAGCGCAGAAAAAGTTTTATACCAAAGGTCTTCGTTAGACTCCTCTATGTATCAGTGAGGACCAGGTTACTAGTTGAGAAAAAATCTTGTCTGGACATAAGGACTTTTGGGCTCAGTCCAAAAGAAAGAAGACCAAATGACTTCTTCCCCAGGTTTTGCTAAAGCACTCAAACTCTGGAGAATTAGGGTGTTAATTATCTACATAGTGGCATAAGCCACCCAAAAGTTAATGACTGAATATGATTCTGTAAACTGACAATTTGGATGGGCTCAGCTGGTTGGTTCTTCTGCTTGACTCAGCTGAGCTTACTTATACATATGAAGTCAGCTGCCATCCTCAGTTGGTTGTTAGTTGCTCTAGGATGATGTCTCCTAGGGCAGCTCATCTCTTTCTCCATGTGTCTCTCATCCTAATCTGCAGAATAGCCCAGTCTTGTTTGTGTAACTGCATAGTAGGGCTCCAAGAACCACCATGGCAGTGGTTCTCAGCCTTTCTAGTGCTGCAACCCTTTAATACAGTTCCTGAGGGTTGCGACCCACAGATTGAGGACTGCTGCACTAGAAATACCAAATGCTAATGCACACATATCTTCCAAGTCTTAATTTGCATCATATTTGTTCTTGTCCCATTGGCCAAAACCAGTGACATGGCCAAACCCAGCATTAGTGTAATACAAAACCACTCAAGGTCAGGGATACATGGAGGCATGAGTAAATCAGAGCCAATTACTACAACAACCTACCACAATTTATGACCATGATTTTCTAGCACAGTTTAAGGATACCCACAATCTTTCATTTTAGCTCATTTTTGTGGAACTTGAACTTGAGTCCCTACTTAATAGTATTTTTCGTTCTTGGTAGCCTACAATGTACCAAGCCTTATTATGTGTTATATGATCCACATAATAATCTCACAGGACGGTATTATCAGCTCCACTTCACAACAAGGGAAATGAGGCTCAAACAGTGAAGTAAGTAGCCCATGGTTGCCTTTCTTCCCTAAACAGCAGAGATGATATTTGAACTTGACTTCTGTGAAGACAAATTTCAGGCTTTGAACAATCTATTACACAACTGCTTCATCCCATAAACTATTAATTGGGTTTTTAAAAATAATTTGGCAAATCTCTTTTTAATTATCAAGTGTCACATAATTTATTTTAAAAAGGATGGTAATTACAAACACATACATTGCCATAGGCAGATGTATCCTCTACCTCAAAGGTCAGAGAAGCTTAAAAGTGAAGACAATAAAAAAGCACCATTACGCCTTCAGGCCTCTTCTGAAATGGGGCAGGTGAGCCTGGGGAGCCATGGAGACCAGAACAGCTGAGAGGGTCATAGGGTGGCATTCAGGGATGCTGTGGGGGCAGCAGTCAGACAGTCCAAAAACAGAAAAATAGAGTCATTCTCCTATTTTCTTTCTTTCTTTTTTCTTTTTCTTTCTTTCTTTCTTTTTTTTTTTTTTTTTTTGAGACAGTCTCACTTTGTCACCCTTTATAGAGTGCTGTGGTGTCACAGCTCACAGCAACCTCCAGCTCTTGGGCTTAGGCAATTTTCTTGCCTCAGCCTCCCAAGTAGCATTTTCCTATTTTCAAGTTATCAAAGCTAGCCTCTTATAGTTTCTCTGCCTCACTGCTGTTTAAGAGAACTAACTACGATTACCAAAGAGCTTGGAAGGTAAAGGTGCCCTAGGACTACTCAGGGTTCTGGGATAAGAACCCTGAAGGAAAGACCCTCAGATTCTCTACTGTCACGTTCCATTTGCAGAAAGCAAGCTGTTATTGCATCTTGGCCTACCCTCCAAGATGAGCTCTTTGAATCTCCCCGTTTTGCTCTTTGCCCTTGTCCTAGTAGTGGCTGGAATAATTACAAGCCACAGATTTTTAATAAGAGTCCAGAAAAACAGACTGGTTGGATCTGTGAAAAATAAGCAGAGACTAGCAGCAGAACAAGTTTTCTGCCCTAATTCATTGCACTGACAAGGAGATTTTGATTAGTGCATTGCAGCGTGTAAGGTGTTTGACTTACAGCATCTTATTATACTTTTATTATAGCCCTGGAAGGAAGGTCGGGAAGGGACAACCATCTTCGTTTTGCAGATGAAGGCAGTGAGCTCAGTGGGTAACTTGCCCAGAATAACTCATTGATGGAGCAGCTTGAATAAGAACCATATCCTGTTCTTCTGGCATTATGGTTTATGTTTTATTTTGCTTTGAATATTCTCTTGCAGTTGGCCTTCCTTGAACACCTTTGTTTCCTGAATAATTGGAGGAAATGCATGTCTCTGTAATTTAAGAATGGTATCAACTGCCTCCCCTCTTTGGTTCCTGTAGCCACAAATAAGACCCCACAAAGTGAATACTCACATGACTTCTGGGGTCAACAAGGGACACAGGAGAATTAACACAGCAGTAACTCCTTACTTCTATTTCCACAATTACTGTGGGATACCTCTCAAAGACTAAATGATTGAGCAAATTGGCCTGAAGCAGAGATTCAGGAAGAAGTATTTAGGGTCTCACTGATTTATTCCCAAATCCTGTGGCTCAAAAACCTCTAGTTGTCTTTATAAGCACATTGGACAACTGCCTCATTCTTCAGCATGGTTCACAAGACCTGCCACCATTTGTCAGGCAGTTTTGTTTCCTTTTCCCCACATCCTTAGCTTTCAGCAACTGTCCTGCCAGCGTCCCCACTACTCCCCTTGATCAGAGATATATTTCCCACTTGGAATTTCCTATGTCTCTCTCTTTTATATCCCACCCATTTTTCAGTGTAACTCAGAATAAACCTGCTCTTCTCTGTCTCCCCAAACCTATCAATGGCATCTCTACCATTCTCTTGACTCAGGCTAAGAATCCTGATATCATCTTGCATCATTTCATCCCACACCCCTTCTCCAGTCCACCAGAAAACCACATGGCTCTCCCTGAAGGCTCAGCCATTTTCACTGCCCTACACATACTGTGTCTGGTTCATGTATGAAGCCCCTTTAGTCTTTATTATTTGACATGATCATATACCAGGCTTTGTGGTAGTTATTTTTACTATTTTTATTATATTGGGTCTTCCTTAAGGACAGGGATCACCATTTACATATCTTCATATAATAATACCACTTCCAACAGGTAATTTGTAGTTCACAAATATTTTTACACTTGTATATTGCTCCCTGTTATTTCACAGATGAAAAAAGAAAGCCTTAGAGAAGTTACCTGCAACAAACAAGGCACAGATCTCCTGGGTGGAGAACTAAGCTTTTGGATTTCGAATTCACTGCCTTGTTCCCAGCAGGCACTCATTAAACAGTCACTGAAAAATGTGTCTTTACCCTTTTCAAACAAGAGTAGCAGCAAGCAGGAGGGCGTAGAACTAAGCTGACTTGAATCCTTCACCTACACAGAGGTGTATTCTCCAAGTGCACTGCAGGGCAATTTATTAATTTAATTAGCACGGTGGCCAATCAAGATATTACCCACAGTTTTATGTGCCTTTGTACAGATTCCTTGATGAAGAATTTTTTTCACCCCTTGGAGTATATATAATAGCCCCAAACTGAAAATAAAAATTTCCATCAGCAGGAGAACAGATAAATTGTACTATAGTTATATAATAAAATCCTGCAATGCAACAATAATAAATATAAATGAACTTCTGCTACAGTCAATGACATGGATGAATCTTATATACATGATACTGAGTGAACAAAGAAAGACTCAAAAGAACATGTATTGTATGATTTTATTCACCTGGGGTTCAAGAACAGAAAAATCAAATACACATACTGAATGGCATGATAGATGTCAAAATAGTGGTCATCTCTGGTGGGGAGGGTATCAGTTATGAAAAGCTGCAAGGGAACATTCTGAGGTGCTGGGAATATTCCATGTCAAGGTCCAGCAAGCTATGGTCATAGGCAAAAATGATTCACCACCTTATTTTGTAAATAAAGTTTTATTAGAACATAGCCACACTTGTTAATCTGTGGATGCTTTTATGCCACAGTAGCAGAGTTGAGTGTTTCAGCAGATACTATATGGCCTGCAGAGCCTAAATTATTTACTTTCTGGCTCTTGACATAAGAAGTTTGCTGATCTCTGTTCTATACCATGATCTGGGTAAGTGGTTACTTGCATGTTATGTAAGAAAAATTTCACCAGGCTATATACTTTTAATTACTATACTAAACAGAAGGAAGGAAGGAAGGGAGAAACGGAGGGATCTTTAAAATGTAGAAATGTGTCCTAGAGCAAGTCATTTGTAAAGGTCACATCATGTATCACAGTAATGGATAGAAATAGATGCAACCACCTTGGGAGTGACCTTGTCTTGGGCTATAAGGAAAAGGGCAATAATGTTATTTTCCAAATAGGTTCATTCAAACAAGATGTTACAACCTATTTGGGTCATAGACACTTATGGTGCAACCTGTCTTTGAAACCTTGCTTTTCTACTTTCTCAATGTATGACCTCAAACACATTACTGTCTCTAACCATCCATGGATGTAATATAACAACTAGCTTAGTGGGTTATTATAAGAATTAAATAGCACAAATATATGGAAAATGCTTAGGACAATACCTGGAAAACAACTCTTGGGAAAAGCGATAGATTGTCTAACCAGAAAAATAAACTAATTCACATTACTGAGCTTTAAAACAGAATAATAGGAGTACTGAGGCTGTCTGTCCCTTAAGCCTGCAGTAGACCCCAGTTCTTTCCATTAAGGCATCGCAATGTCATGGCAGACTCTGCGTTGGCTTCAAAGCCTTCAGAATGCTCAAGGTTGGCACACAGCATCCCCCCACCTCACAGACACTGCCAGCAGCCCTGTGGGGGCCTCTGCCAGCTGAGTGGCCAAATGACATGTAGTTATACTGGATTTCATGCTGATTTGTCAGGCAGTGGGGTCCAGGGAGTAGTGCAGGAATAGTGCCGAATGGCACCTGCTGTTCGAGGAAGCCAGTCTTCCACCTGGAGCTGTGTCCTTGTGTGGCAGCTGCCTCTGAGCATGGAGATGTAGGCAGCAAAGCCCACAGCAGCAGTGCTGAGTCTGGGGCATCTGGGACAGAGGCTCCTCAAATCCGTCATCTCCACCCCTTTAGGGAGTGTTTGTCATTTGCTGGAGCACAGCTGATCTCTCTGGAGGTCATTGTTTGTGAAAACCAAAGGCAATCATGCACCAGACAGCTGGGGAGGTGCCCACCTGGTCTCCACCAGACAGGTGTAGTGACGTATTCCTCGGCCTAGGTGTGCAGACTCCCCATGCACCTGACCTGGGAAAGGGGTGAGCAGATGCCTGGGGTTGCACACACTGCAGCGGGGAGGGCATGTTTGATGTTTCCTGGCACTGAGGGAATTTGGGGGGGCATGGGGTCACTGAGTACTCCCCACAGTGAGGCCTCACAGTGAGACCTGGCTGGGGGCCCAGTATCAGGTGCTTCCAAAGGACTAGGAGCCAGAGGAACTGCTGCCCAACTCCAGGAGGGGCTGGGGGGAACTTTGTGATTCACCTGTGAAGGACAAAAGGGTCTCTTCTACTTACTGTCTCTCCAGCGGGAAGATGTACTGGATTCCTTACTGTTTCCTGATGCATTCTTCATATTGAAGGCTAAGGAATCGGACAATCCTTACCATCTTTGTACTATTTTCTTTAAATAAGGATAATTATTCCTATTGTAATGATTTCTGGGATTCTTACAAGAGTCATTGACTGCCTATGGATCTGCTTCCAAATTCATTTAAATTGTTGGCAAAGTTTATTTCCTTGCAGCCATAAAACAAGGCTGTTGACCAAAGGCTCTCCTCCACTCCTAGAGCCTGCTGCCATTCTGTGCCCTGTGGCACTCTCCACACACAGCCGTGTGCATGCATAGCGATGTGCATGTTACCAGGAAAGACCTGAGAAGACCCGAAATTCTCACCTTGTTAGATCTTTCTGATATTCTGCAGAAAATCGCACACCAAACATGAAAGCTTGCTTCCTCAAAACCACTAAAGGAGAAGAAGAACAAATCTAATTTGTCTATTTTACCTCAGTGAAACTAGTTAAAATAAAATGTTAAACCTCAACAAAAAAAGTCTACAAGCAAGACAGAATTGTACATAATGTAACACCACAAATGACATCTCAGGCCCCACCCACATCCAAGACCACCAGTCCACCTTCAACCTCCAACAGTTGCAAATCCCGCAATCAAATGGTCAGTCCCAACTCTGCCATGTCTGGGGGAGCCAGGCCCGAGAGGAAGTCTCTGGCAAGGAGCAAGAGAGAGTCTGTGGTTGGGAAGAAATGGGGGAGAGGGAGTCAGAGCAAGACCTCTGCCTGGTGAGCGCCCCGGTGCAGCTCTGTGGCTGCCACTCCTGTGTCTGACATTGCCCTTTCTTGCAACAGAAGAGCAGAGCCTGGGGATGGGTGTCAATGGAAAATATTCTTAGTAAAGTATCTCAGGAATGGAAAAAAATATATCCAATGTACTCAGTACTACTGTGAAACCAATTTATAATCACTCACACTTGCATATGAAAAATGAAACACAACTATAGACTAGGATGAAGGAGGGAAGGGGAGGGAGAGGGAAGGGAGGAGTGGGTCGATTGAGGGAGGGTTAGTAGGGGCACCACACCCATGGAGCATATTGCAATTATAAGTTGGATCTATCAGGTATAGAACACAAATGTCTTAATGCTGTAATTGGGTAAATGAGGTGAAAGCTACATTGATTAGTAGCATGTAAGCACTCCAATTTGTACAAAGAATCAACACAATGAATCCCATAAAGGCATAAATGTATGATCTATGTACAAATGACTTAATTAAAAAAAATAATTTTAAAAAAGTGGTTTTCAGTACATTCTTGGGTTTGCTGTACCTAATGCCTGTTAGTGCTTTTTTTCCATACCACTTCCCTGTTTTCCTGCCTTTCTCCATCTTGCTTCTCGTTTCCTTACAGTGCACACACGGGTTTCTGCAGAGGGTGGACGCAGCTGCCACGTGGGTGCCTGCAGGGTTGAGGCGCTGCTTCACTTGTCACCTTCCCTTCTTTTTTACTTTAGACACACTGGCCAGACCCCAAGCATCTCCTTTGACTTTCTCATTCCCCTTTCAGACCTGCATTTTGAGTTTTCTGTGGCTGTGGCTGACAAAGGGGGCGAGGAGGGGAGGGCGTGGAGGACAGGAATAAACAGAAGTCACTGACAAATTGAATTGCATCTTGTCTTGTTTTTATTTCATTGTGATTGACATACAGAATGTGGGGCACCTTGTTTTCAAAACAATGAGAAAAATATCTGTTGATCATTGCAGATTACTTTCCATTCCTATTTACAGATAGGCCTGTCTCTGTTATCCTCCCCCCCAACAGACAATTCAAGAGAAAGTCTCACATTTCAAACAGTGAAACTGAGATGGTCATAGTGAATATGGCTGAGGACTCTGACTCCACACAGAAGATAAATCGAAGCTCTAATGTACTCATGTGTAGTTGTTAGTGCTCTTTTGAGATCGTGTCCAAACTAGTTCACCCCTTTGACCAGGTGTTAAGAGGGTTGTATCTGGCTGGCTGTACCAAACTGCCAGCTTGTTTTTTTTTTGTTTTTTTTTTTTCCCATTGGACTGAGGTACTTTGGTTCCTGGGGTGGGGACGGTGGTGCTCTCCCTGAGCAGGGCTAACTTTACAGCCCTGACATTGCTTTTCTCCAAATCCCCGTTGTTTGAATTTTGTGTTGCTTTCTATTATGGGGAAAATGAGATACTATGCTTCCCACTGCCCCTTAAAATCATAGTGAAAATGGGCCTAGAATCTGGTACTTTATCTTACTTGATGAGCTGAAAATGTTACTATGTGAGCTGTCAAGAACCTTAAATTAACTAAAGACAGTAAGTGTCTGGGTTTGCTGCCTCATCTTTCAGACAAAGTTTGCTGTTCCTACATTGAGTATTTAGCACTTTGGGTGGGGGGAAGGTTAGGCTTTTAAGCTTGAACACATGGGTGTTAACAAAGGGAAAAATTTTTAGCACCCAAGTCTCACCTAGTATGTCTCACTGGGAACAATTCAGAGGCAGCCAGCTGCCAAAGCTCTAATGGACAGAGGCCCTTACCTGACTACTCCAGGGCCCAAGGTGCCCTGGTTGGCACAGCTTACTGTGCTTAGGTACCAGTCACTAGCTGAGATTTCCATGGGACATTATAAAGGTCCAACATATTCCTTGAAATCTAGACAGCTACAAGCATACATACTGATGTATATATTACCAGGAAAGATCTGAGAAGGCCCTAAACTCTCACCTCTAACTGACTTTGAGCCACCGCGCAAGCAAGAAATAAAGGGTAAGGCAAAGTTATAAACAATCTGCCAAAGCATTGACAGTGCACCCTAACATGCACATAAAGCTTATTGGCATAACCTATCAGTTTCAGACATTTAAGAAAAATCTCTTTCTTGTACACTAATACAAAGGATGTTTGGAGAGTACTTAGAGATCTAAAAATAGACACGCCATTCAATCCTATAATTCCTTTACTAGGTATATATCCAGAAGACCAAAAAATCACATTATAAACAAAGACATCTGTACCAGAATGTTTATGGCAGCCCAATTCATAGTTGCTAATTCATGGAAGAAGCCCAAGTGCCCATTGACCCACAAATTGATTAATAAATTGTGGTACATGTATACTGTGGAATACTATGCAGCCTTAAAGAAAGATGGAAACTTTATCTCTTTCATGTTTACACAGATGGAGCTCGAATATATTCTTCTTAGCAAAGTATCTCAATAATGGAAGAAAAGTATCCAATGTACTCAGCCCTACTATGAAACTAATGTATAGGTTTCATATGAAGTCTATAACCCAACTATAACACGAGAATATGGGGAAAGGGGCAAGAGAGGGGAGGAGAGGGGAAGGTTGGGGTGGAGGGAGGATAATTGGTGGGGCCACACCTATGGTGCATCTTAGAAGGGTACAGGCAAAACCTATTAAATGCAGAATACAAATGTCTTCATACAATAACTAATAAAATGCCATGAAGGCTATGTTAAACAGTTTGATGAAAACATTCAGATTGTATATTAAGCTAGCACTTTGTACCCCTTGATTGCACTAATGTATGCAGCTATGATTTAATAAAAAAGAAAGAAAGTTTCTTTCTAATAATTAGTTGACTACTCAGATAACAGAAATAAAATTTCTATGGCTACATACAACAAATACAACTTTACTAATTAGTTCAAAAAAGTCATTAAATAAATAGGAGAAACAACAATAGCACAACAAATAGCAATGATAGCCAAGCCTTAAGAAGGAGAAAACTAATCTACAATTAAAATATTCTAAAAGTAAATCAGGGCAGAATTAAATGAAATTGAAAACAAAAGAATATCTTTAACCTCATCTCTCTGTCTCCTCTCCTTTTAGAACTCCAGTGATACAAAAGTTGGCTCTTGTGTTATGCTCTGGGCTCTGAGCATTTTTTAACTTATTCTATTTTCTCTATTTTTCTAATTGGAGAACTATATTTCCCTGTCCTTAGATCACTATTTCTTATTCTTACTAACCTGACTCTTCTAAAAATTATATAAGTATTTTTTTATTTTTAATATTTATACATAGTTTTTATTTCCTATTTATAGCAAAATATTTAACATATATTACTTTTAAATTTCTTTTATCAATTTTTTTCTTTAGGTTCTATTTTTATGAGCAAAAAAGATTAACTGTAATGCAATAAGTAGGTAAAAAGGTGTACATTCAATGCATATGGCTTGATGAACTTAGACACAGCTGTAAACATATAAATAATTCTATCACCACAATCAATATAATAAACTTAAGTTTTCTCATGTTTCCACCTCCAAAAGTTTCCTCATGTTCCCATTTTTTTGTCATAATAACATCACATGTGACCTGGATTCTTGACAGATTTTGAGGAGCACAATTCTCTAAACTATAGGCACTATGTTGTACAATGGAACTCTAGAAAATATTCAGCTTGCATAACTGAAACATTATACACATTAAACAACAACTCTTACCATTTCCACCCCCAAAGACCCTGGCAAACACCATTGGATCCTCTGCTTCTATGAGTTTGACTATTTGAGGGACCTCATAGACGTAGAATTATATAACATTTGTCTTTCTGAAACTTGCTTATTTTAATTAGCAAAATGCCTTCCAGTTTTATCCATGTTGTCACATATAACAGCATTTCTTTCCTTTTAAATGGTGAATAAAATTCTATTATATTTATATACCACATTTTCTTCATTTACTCATCTGTTGATGGACATTCAGGTTGTTTATTTATCTTGGCTATTGTTAATAATCTTGCAGTGAACAAGGGATTGCAGATATCTCTTTGGGATCTTATTTTAATTATTTTGAATAAATAGCCAGAAATAGAATTATTGGATTATAAGGTAGTTCTATTTTACTTTTTTTGAAGACTCTCCGTATTGTTTTAATAGTGGCTATATCGTTTTATATTCCCTCCAACGTTGTACAAAAGTTATACAGTTCTCCACATCCTTGCCCAATTCTTGTTATTTATTTACTTATTTGTCTGATAATAGCCATCCTAATGGGTATGGGAGTTTTATTTTCTTATGATCTTGATTTGCATTTGACAAATGAATAGTGATATTGAAAACCTTTTCATATACCTGGTTGACATTGATGTGCCTTTTTGGAGAAATGTCTATTCAGCTCTTTTGACCATTTTTTAAATTGAGTTATTTGTTTTCTTACTATCGTATTGTTTGAGTTCCTCATATATTTTATAAATATATATAAAATATATGGACCCCTCATGAGCTAACTTTTTTTTTCTTTTGTTGATTGCTGCAGAGGAACTTTTTAGTTTTTATAGTACCACTTTATTTTTGCTTTTGTTTTCAGTACTTTTAGTATCATATTTAAGGAATCATTGCCAAGGCCAATGTCAGAAGATTTCTCCAGTGTTTTCTTTTAGAATCTGTATAGTTTCCAAAATGGTGTGAGTTTATTTTGTGTGTGTGGTTCCAGATAGGAATCCAATTTTAATCTTTTGCATGTATGTATCTAGTTTTCCTAACACAATTTATTGCAGAGTATTCTTGGCACCCTTGCAAAAATTGGTTGACCATATTTGTATGGGTTCATTTCTGGGATCTTTATTCTTCACAAACAGTCTTTATTTTGTTTGTATGCCAGTACTGTACTATATTGATCATGACATCTTTTTTTTTTTTTTTTAATAGAGACAGAGTCTCACTTTATTGCCCTCTGTAGAGTGCTGTGGCATTACACAGCTCACAGCAATCTCCAACTCCTGGGCTTAGGTGATTCTCTTGCCTCAGCCTCCCGAGTAGCTGGGATTACAGGCACCCGCCACAATGCCCAGCTATTTTTTTGTTTTGCAGTTCGGACAAAGCCGGGTGTGGACCTGCCACCCTTGGTATATGGGGCTGGCGTCCTACTCGCTAAGTCATAGGTGCTGCCCCATGACAGCTTTGTAATGTATTTTGAAATCAGAAAGTGTAATTTTACCAGATTTCTTTTTCCCTCAAGTTCACTTCATTCTGAGTCTTTTTTGGTTCCATATGAATTTTGAGATTCTTTTTTCTCTATCTGTAAAGAAAATGCCACTGAGATTTTGGTAGGAATATTATTGAATCTGTAGATCACTTTGGGTAAGTCTGAACATTTTAATAATATTAAGAATTTCAACTCATGCACACAAAATAATTTTGATTTATTTATGTCTTCTTTAATTTCTTTCATATTCACTTTTAATGACAAAAGTTCCTAATGATGTAATAATAAAGGCCACCCAGGATAAGCTCAGAGCTTATATCACACATAACTGCAAAATTAAAATTTTTGCCTTGAAGATCAAAAACAAAACAAAATGGCTGCATAGTGTTCCATGGTATATATATACCACAGCTTGTTAATATAATCCTGGATTTGTGGGCATTTAGGTTATTTCCATTTTGGAAATTGTAAAGTGAGATGCAACAAATAGTCTAGTTCAAATGTCCTTATGATAAAATTATTTTTCTTCTGGGTAGATGCCTAGTAATGATATTGCAGGATCAAATGGGAGGTCTAATTTGAATTCTTTGACAATTCTCCATAATTCCTTCCAAAATGGTTGTATTAGTTTGCAGGCCCACCAGGATGTAAAAGTGTTCCTTTCTCTCCAAATCTATACCAGCATCTTCAGAATTTTTTTTTTTGAAACAGAATATCACTATATTGCCCTCAATAGAGTGCTATGGTGTTACAGCTCACAGCAACCTCTAACTCTTAGGCTTAAGTGTGTCTCTTGCCTCAGCCTCCCAAGGAGCTGGGACTACAGATGCCTGCCACAATGCCCAGCTATTTTTTGTTGTAGTTGTTGTTGCAGTTGTCATTGTTGTTTTGCAGACCTGGGCCAGGTTCAAACCTGCCTGCCTCAGTGTATGTTCTGTCCACTAAAAATAAAACAAAGAAACCTCCATATGTACTAATTGTTAAAGGCTACATGTTTATCTGTAGATATCATTTACTGGAAAGGCCTGTACTCCTGAAAGACAATTAATATTCAAAGGAATCTATTTAGATCTTTTTGTCAACCTCTGAAAATATACATGGCTCATTGTGTGCTGCAAATAGTGTTTCATTACTCTTAATAATAAGCATTTCCCAAAATTCTAATGTTAGCCTAAATAGGGAAATAGGAGACAGATTTATTCTCTTGACCTAAATAATTTTTTTAAAACAAATATATAATATAGCTAACAAATAATGTAAGTGAACAACTTCTCAGTGACTGTTTTGAAAGATTTTCCAGCTTGTGGTACGGGAAGCAGATACCTAGGTAGGGCTTGGCTGACTCTCTGACTGGAAGTAAAGGAGCTGAAATTCCAGGGAAGCCAGAGCTGATAAAGTTCATAGGGCAGAGCAGTGAAACAAAGAGGGATTCATAGAAGCAGAACTCCAGATATCTACAGAAGGTCTTTTTGACATCGAGTAGAACACTGATGTGTTAACCTACCCGCAGATGAGAAAAGGAGCCACATGAAATGATCAAAGTTAACAGTACCCAGAACTCACACAAGGCTAAATATAGAGTGTGTTTCTGCCATTCAGACTAGAAAATCCCATAAATTATGAAGCTATGGGTAGAACACACAAAAATCTTGTCTTCATAGTGGGGAATACTTAAACCTAGACGAAATGATGCCCTAGATCTGCTTAAGAAATCTGAAAATCAAAACTTGATGAGATCGATCTGTTTTGACATAACTCAAAAACATCCACCAAAAAAATCTCAAGAATATTTATAGGATACAAAATATCTAACACCCACAAAAATTTATAGTGTATCTAATTAAATAATTCTAGACATGAAAAAAAATAGAAGAGGAAAAGAAAACCAATAAATTGAAATAAATCCAGGACTGAAAATGAATTTAGAATCAGTAGACATGGAAATTAAAAAATATATATATACATACACATATATAAACACACAGAGACATATATATAAAATTGCAGTCCATATGTTCAGCAAGCCAGAAAAAAGGATTGATTTAATATAAGTAGAGACTTAGAATATATATATGAAAAAACACAAATCAAACTTCTTGTAATAAAATCTATATTGTGAGAGGTAAAAATTTAATGGATGAAGTTAATGGCTATTAATGGAAAAGAGTAAGTAAACTTGCAGATATCACAATAAAAAATATCCTTATAAAACACAGATAGCTAAAGACTAAATGTAAATAAGTAAGCCAATCATCAAAGAGCTGTAGGACAATTTAAAGAAGACCAATATACATATATTTTGGAGTCTTCTAAAATAGAATAGAGAAAGAAAGAGAAGGAGAGAAAGTTATGCCAATTTTTCCCTTTTCTTTGAGACAAAGTCTTACTTTGTTGCCCTCAGTAGAGTGCTATAGCATTATATCTCTATGGCATCATAGCTCACAGCAACCTTAAACTCTTGGGCTCAAGCAATTCTTTTGCCTTAGTCTCCTGAGTAGCTGGGACTACAGGCACCCGTCAAACGCCTAGCTGTTTTTAGAGGAGAGGGTCTCGCCCTGACTCAGACTAGTCTCAAACCTGTGAGCTTAGGCAATCCACCCACCTTGGACTCCCAGATTGCTGGGATTATAGGAGTGAGCCACTGTACCTGGCCCCAATTTTTCCCATATTTAATGAAAAATGTAAACCCAGAATCATAATAAGTCCAAAGAACTCTAAGTGAAAGAAATGAAGAAAGATATACCTATTTCCATCAAAATAACTTCCTCAGAATCAAGAAAAAAATTTAAAAAGCATTAGAAATGGGATCTATTAATTTCCTAGGGCTCCAATAACATGGTGTCACAAACTGGGAAGCTTGAATAATAGAAATTTATTTCTTCACAGTTCTGGTGGCTGAAACTCTGAGATCATGATGTCAATGAGTTTGATTGCATTCTAAGGTTTTTTCCCTTGGTTTGTAGATGGCCATCTTCTCCCTGTGTCTTCACCTACTCTTTCCTCTACACATGTCTGTTTTCAAATTTCTTCTTCTTGTAAGGATATATGAGTCACATAAGTTTAGAACCCACCATAATAAACTCATTTAACTTAGTTATTTTATAAATAAGGGGCAAGATATTGGCAGACATCAACCCCTGAGAGGCTTGGAGCCTGGCAAAAAGGGTAGGTATGGCGATTGTTTCTCTCTCTCCCACCAGTCTCCAAGTTGACAGACTCCAGAGGTGCTAAAGAGCCTTTTTAACTTAATGAGCCCCCAAACTGCTGCTACCAGTAAATTGGGAGCTTCTTGAAGGCAAAGCTCCAGGCTGTGAGTCCCTTTGGGGTCACTTTTTTTAATTGTTTGGGATTCATTGAGGGTACAAAGAATTAGGTTACATTGATCGCATTTGTTAGATACAGTCTCTCTTATAATTGTGTCCTGCCCCCACTTCTTGGATCCAGGTTGAGATGGCAGGTGCCATGTTGCTTCCCCACCAATCATGCACCTTTGCTATCTTCCTCAGGGAGTTCTAGCCCCTCATTTTTATCTTGCTCATTCCTGGACAAACATTCCCAAATGTGGTACAGACTGTGGGACCCACAGTTACCTGTGGGTCCTGAGCTATCTGCATGACCCCAAAACCTGTATATTGCAAATGGGCTTCCTTTAGGAGAGAAGAACAAAGATGGCCGTAGTGCTAGATGTCCTCCATTTAGACTCTTTTCCTCCCCTGTCCTTCTCCCATCCATGACTGCTGAGAGAGACAATTGAGACAGAACTCTGAGAAGCAGCTGTTTCTCCTTCATTGGTACATCCACAATACCAAGGCCTACACCGAGAGTGGGGCTCAAAGTTTTCCAAAGCCCTAAAATACACTAAGGACTGCTTAGACTGTGAGCTCCCTGCTCACAGGAAATCCACTAAGCTGCACACTCAGCTGATGCATCAGAGCAGGGAAGACCCCAAATCAGAGGGACATCAAACCTGCTTGAGCACCCCATAGGCAACTCAGGACCAGAACAATTTTCCCAGTTATGGTGAGAGTTTTATCTTCAGTGATCTGGGGACAAGCCGGTGATCCAGATCCTATAACCTAGGGCTTGATTGTGTTGCTTGGGGGCATGGAGGGGAGAATGGTAAACTAATCTCCGGAGGTAAGGGAACCCATGTGAGGAGAGTGAAGAGGATCTGAGCCATAGCACATTCATGGAGCGCCCCTCCCTCCATAGGAAGGCCGTGCTCTCAGCCTAGAGTAGGATCTTGGACAAGGAAACTCCCAACCCACAGCACCATTGCTGAGGAGCTCATCAAGTTTGAGTTCCTGCCTCCTGGCAGATGACAGAGGGAGACTACAGAGCAGGGGCAAGGGAGGCGGGGAGAAGAGTTAAGCCTACTTCTAACTATAAGATTTGGAATATCAGATGGCCTTGCCCTAACAAACAAGTATACATTCTGGCTTGAGGAGGCTGCTTCAGCTCCTCTCTGGTAGTTTTCCCCAGTAGCCTGGGAGTGGACTTTTGACTACTGCTGAGATAGCCACCTTACCTGCTTGTGTGAAGCTGGAGGGTGGCTGACTTGACCAAGTCCCACCCAGCCTCTCTCCCCCATCAATTTCTGACATCGTGGAGAATAAGAACTCACCTAGAAGTTCTGGGACATGCACATTAAAATGGGCATTCAAATGCTTCTCTTGAGGTGCTAGAACTAGTCACAGGTCTCAAAAACAATACTGCAGCTGGTTCTTTCTGGTGATCACCACTTACTGACAGGAAGTTCAATTTACACAGTCCTTTACAACATTTATTGACTGAAACGTATAGGGTGTGGTTAATTCTTACGCACAAGCACCATCTACTGTCTTTGAGATTAAACTGGATGTATAACACAATCCACACTATGAAGAGGATCACGGGACTTCAAAGAAGAAATAGGGAATTTTCCTACTCACATAACTCACTCCTACAGCTTACAACCAACTAGCAACTAAAAAAAGGATTTCTGTAATCAAGGCATCCATCTAGAATCTAGACCACCAATAGAGCACACTCAAGCAAAGCTGAAGGTTCTTACCCATCATATGTTACAGATACATCCTTACATGTGAGGTGCAGCCCCATCTAAACAAAAGAAAATGCAAAAACAAGATGTGATAGCTGCCCCAGGTAAGAAGGAATAAGTCAAGAACTCTAAGTATGAAGAGTCAGAGTGAAAATACACTCCCAAAGGGCCACACTAGCTCTCTAATAACGGATCCCACCAAAATGAAAATATTGAAGTAGGGGCAGCACAGGTAGCTCTAGGGGTAAGGCGCCAGCCTCATATACCGAGGGTGGCAGGTTTGACCACAGCCCCTGCCAAACTGCAACAACAACAACGACAACAACAAAAGAAAGAACAGAAAAATGAAAAGAAAATATTGAAGTTACAGATAAAATTATATATTGTAAGGAAGTCCAATGTAATACAAGAGAAAATGAAAGACAATACCAAATCAAAGAAACCAGATAAACAATTCAGAAAATGAATGAAAAATTTACTAAAGAGGTAGAAATATTAAAAAAATTTTTAAAATATGGAAATGAAAACTCTGGAAATGAAAAAAATGCATTTAAGGAAGTATAAAACACAGTGGAAAGTTTTAAGAACAAAGTAGACTAAGCAGAAACAAGAATTTCAGAGCTTGAAGACAACTCTTTTGAAATAAATCAGTCGAACAAAGCCTATGCAAATATGGAAGGATGTATAATCGGCAAATACAAAAATCATAGCTATCCCTGAGCGTGAAGAAGAAAGTGCATAAGGACTGAAAAACCTATTTGAGGAATAATTGAAGAAAATTTCCCTGAATTTCTAGAGATTTACTCATTCCGGTACAGAAGCTCAGGGGATACCTGGGAGACTCATTTCAAAGAGGCAATCACTAAGACATATAATTGTCATACTGGCCAAAGTCAACAAGAAGGAGAACTCCTGCAAGCCATGAAGCAAAGCATCAAGTAACTTACAAAAGAAAATCTACCAGGATAACAGCAGATTTTTCTTTTTCTTTTTCTTTTTCTTTTTTTTTTTTTGAGACAGAGCCTCAAGCTGTCACCCTGGATAGAGTGCTGTGGCATCACAGCTCACAGCAACCTCCAATTCCTGGGCTCAAGCGAGTCTCTTGCCTCCACCTCCCAAGTATCTGGGACTACAGGCGCCCGCCACAATGCCCAGCCATTTTTTGGTTGCAGCCGTCATTGTTGTTTGGCAGGTCCGGGCTGGATTCGAACCTACCAGCTCAGGTGTACGTGGCTGGCATCTTAGCCCGTTGAGCCACAGACACCGAGCCAACAGCAGATTTTTCAAAAGAAGCATATAAATCAGAACGGATTGGAACCCACTCTTCAATCTTCTTAAACAAAACAACTGTCAGCCTATAATTTTATATCCTATGCGGTTAAATTTCACATAGGCAGGAAAAATAAAGATTTTTCTAGACAAGCAAACATGAAGAGAATTTGTCATGACCAGACCTGCCCTGCAAGAGATACTCAGAACTGCATTATATGTGGACAAGCACAATAGACAACTGTCACTATAAAACCACCCAAAAGCTGAACGTAGAGCTCAGGTAAAGCAATAGCACAAGAAGTAGATCAAAGCAATCACAGAACAGAGTAACAATATCAATTCTTTCATTAAATGTGAATAATCTAAATGCCTCACTAAAGAGACATAGGCTGGCTGAATGGAACAAAAAATTGAACCCAAGTATCTGTTGTCTCTGAGAAAGACATCTAACCCACAAAGATTCATAGAGATTGAAGGGGAAGGGACAGAAAAAGAGTATTTCACACAAATGAAAACCAAGAAGAAGCAGATATAGCCATTCTCATATCAGATAAAATTGACTTTAAATTAACAATAGTAAAGGAAGACACTGGTGGTTGGTATATAATGGTAAAGGAAACAATTCAACAAAATTACATAAGAATCCTAAATATTTATGTACCTAACATGGGAACACCCATAATTAGAATGCAAACTCTACCAGATTGAAACAAAAAGACAAATGAGTGCTTTGTTATTGCTGAAGACTTCAATACCTAAAACATAGCAACAACAAAAAAAGGAAAACTACAGACCAATTTGCCTTATGAATATAGAGGTAAAAAATTAGATTGCTAATTTGTGATATTTTGTGCTTTTTGTGTAAGCATTTAAGGCTATGAATTTTCTTATTAGGTCTACTTTTGCTGAACCCCATAGATTTTGACAGCTTTTGTCCTCTCTGTCAATTTGAAAATGTTTGATTTCCATATTACTTTCATTATCGATTCAATAATCAACGAAAGACCTACATAAAATAGTAGCAAAAGAAATTCTACAGCACAATAAAGAAATAATCAAACATGACCATGTATGTTTCTTTCCACGGATATGAGGATGGTTCAACATATATAAATTAATAAGTGAAAATCAAATGTAAACAGAAACAAAAACAAAGACCAGGTGATAATCTCAGTATATGTGGAAACGTCATTTGACAAAATCCAGCACCCTTTCATAATAAAATCCTCAACATATTTGCATAAAAAGTATATCTAGGGCGGTGCCTGTGGCTCAGTGCGTAGGGCACCAACCCCATCTACCGAGGGAGATGGGTTCAAACCTGGCCCTGGCCAAACTGCAACAACAACAACAACAACAACAAATAGCTAGGCTTTGTGGTGGGTGCCTGTAGTCCCAGCTAATCAGGAGGCTGAAGCAAGAGAATTGCCTAAGCCCAGAGTTGGAGGTTACTGTGAGCTTTGTGATGCCACGGCACTCTACCTAGGGCAATAAAGTGACACTTTGTCTCTACAAAAACAAACAACAAAAAAGAATATATCTTAAAATGATAAAACCCAATTATGACAACTCACACTCAACACCATACAGAATAGGGAAGAGTTGAAAACATTGCCTCTAAGAACTGGAACAAGGGTGCCCACTGTTACCATTTCTATTTAACATATTACTGGAAGTCCTAGCCAGAGCAATCAGATAAGAGATAGAAATAAAGGGTGTCCATATAGGGAAAGAGGAGGACAAACTATCCCTTTTCGCTGACAATATGATGTTATATCTAGAAAACTCTAAGTCACCACGGGGAGACTCCTGGAATTGATAAATGAATTTAGCAAAGTTTCACATTTTAAAATCAATATATGCAAACCAGTAGCATTCCTATGTACTAATAACAGTCAAATAGAGATGCAAAGATTCAATACCTTTCACAATAGCTACAAAATATAAGATGCCAAGCAATACACATAAGCAAAGAGGCAAAAGATCTCTATAAAGCGAACTATGGAACACTGAAAAAAAATAATCATAGAAGACACAAGTGGAAAAGCATATCATGCTTATGGATTGGTGGAATCAACATTGTTAAAATATCTATACTTCCCAAACTGATCTATAGATGCAATGCAATCCCCATCAGAATACTAATGACATATTTCACAAATCTAAAAAAAATAATTCTACACCTATTTGGGACCAGCAAAGAGCCCAAATACACAAAGCAAACTTGTTTCACTTAAATAATTTTTTTAATTGAGTGATCAGATCAGAATGTTGAGTATGATGGATGATTAAAGAAAGGAATATGAAATGCAAAGGATAATTAAAATTGACTTTTTACAATAGGTTTATCAACTACATAGTTAAAAGAAGCCAACCTGTAAAACATGAACATATTAAATCTGTTTAGATTAGCACACATTATTAGTACACAGAATACTAGGTTAGCCTTCCCCCAGTTATTAGATTGTAACTTCTGAAATAAATGTTATGCATACTGGAAAAGAGAAAAGGAAGTTTTTAGTCTCATAGTATGAATATAGATGGGATGGGGTGGAGGTCATAATACTGACTGAAATGAATGAGCAGGGTCAAAAGACACTTAATTTTCTAAGAGCCACCATATGTTCACCAAAATGTATCTAGCTACTCCATGTGTGATTGTTTCTCCCTTTTTCCTTTTTTCTTTTTTAAAATTTATTTCAGAATATTAGGGGAATGTGTATTTTATTTACATACTTTGTTTTTTATACAAGTTGAGTCAAAATTATAAGTGTGCCCTTCATTCACATAGTGTGCGCTCTATCCAAGAGGTGTGCATTTATCCAACTCCTCTGTCTTTTGATTTTCATTGCCAATTACTTTCATATATTCCCTTAAATGTTGATCAGTTAGTTCCAGTTTGGTATTGAGGACATGTGTCTGCTTTTCCATTTTGGTGATGTTCCACTTAGAAGAATGGTTTCCATTTCCATCCAAGTTATCACAAATATAATAGATCACTATGTGTTTTGTTTGTTTGTTTGTTTGTGGTTTTTGGCTCAGGGCTGGGTTTGAAACCCCCACCTCCGGCATATGAGGCCAGCACCCTACTCCATAGAGCCACAGGCGCCACCCAAGATCACCATGTTTTTACAGCTGAGTAGTACTCCACGGTATGCAAATACTACATTTTATTAATCCATATATGTTATTGGTGGACACTTGGTTTGTTTCTAAGTCTTTGTTATTGTGAATTGTGCTGCTGTAAACATACAGGTGCAGATGTCCTTTTTATAAAATGACCTATTTTGGGGGGTATATGCATAGTATGATGAAGACCGCCCTGAAACAATCACAGCAACAACAAAATAAACAGGATTGATCAAATTACAAAGTTTCTGCACAGCCAAGGGCGCAATCAAAAGAGCAAACAGACAACCCACGGAATGGGAGAAAATATTCATGTGCTATGCATATATTAAAGAACTCATAACCAGAATCTAAAAAGCATGTCAGCAAGAAACAACCAAACAATCCCATGAAAATGTGGGCAAAAGACATAAAACAAGCTTTTCAAATGAAGATATGTTAATAGCCAACTAACTCATGAAAAAATGCTGAACATCTCTAATCATTAGGGAAATGCAAATCAAAACCACATTGAGATATCACCTAAATCCAATGAGAATTTCTTGTATTAAAATGTCTCTAAACAATAGATGCTGGTGTGGATGTAGAGAGAGAGGAATTCTTACATATTATTGGTGGGACTGTAAACTAATTCAACTTCCATGGGAAGTTGTATGAAGATATCTCAAAGAAATCAAAAAGGCCTACCATTTGATTTAGCCAAAGCAATATTATGCAAAAAGAACAAATCTGAGTGCATTACATTATCAGACTTCAAACAATACTATAAGGTTATATTAACCAAAACAGCACGGTGTTGTTGCAAAAATAGAGACATAGTCCTAGGGAACAAGACAGAGAACCCAGATATAAAACCATTCATATAAAGTGGATGGATCTTTGACAAAGCAGATAATATGCATTGGAGAAAAGAAGCCCTACTCAATGATTGGTGCTGGGAAAATACAGTAGATACATACAGATGAATGAAAATGGATCCATATCTATCATCACTTCCAAAAATTAATTAAAAATCAATAAAATGTTTAAATATGTGGCCCAAGACCACAAGAATTCTAGAAGAATATGTAGGAAAAACTCTTCTGGATATCTTCCTGGGCAAAGGAATTATGACTAAGACCCCAATGACAATTATAGCAAGCAAAAATAATTGGAACTTAATTAAATTAAAAAGCTTCTGTGCAGCTAAGCAAATAGTTAATAGTGCAGAGACAACCTATAGAATAGGAAATAATATTCACAAGATATGGCGGTGCAAGGTGGCTCATGCCTATAATCCCAGCACTTAGGAGGCTGAGGTGGGTGGATTGCCTGAGCTCATAGGCTCAAGACCAGTCTGAACCAGACTGGCCTCTAAAAACAAAATAATCATGTGTTGTGGTGGGTGCCTGTAGTCTCAGCTACTTGGGAGGCTGAGGCAAGAGGATTACTTGAGTCCAAGAGTCAGAGGTTGCTGTGAGACAAGACACCATGGAATTCTACTAAGAGTAACCAAGGGAAACTGTGTCTCAAAAAAGAAAAAAAATCCACTAGACATACAACAGATAAAACAGTAATATGCAGAGTCTACGAAGAACTCAAGCAAATCAGGAAGAAACTAACAACCCCATTAAAAAGTGGGCAAAAGACATAATAAACATAATAAAAATGCTAAATGTCACTGATCATTAGGGAAATGAAAACTAAAACCTCAATGAGATATCACCTTACACTCATTAAAATGAGTTTTGTTAAAAAAACAATAGATGCTGGCATGGATGCAGAGAGAAAAGAGTACATATACCCTGTGGGTGGAACTGCAAATTAGTACAACCTCTATGGAAAACAGTGTGGAGATTCTTAAAAAGAACTAAAAGAACTAGAGCTAAAAATGCACCTTTTAGTTCTTTCACCAATACACAAATCCCAGTACTAGAGATCTACCCAAAGGAAAAAAAGTCACTTAGTAGAGATATCTGTATTTGGATGTTTATTGAAATACTATTTACAGTTGTAAAGATGTGGAATCAACTCATCAATTCCTGAGTGGATTAACAAAATACAGTACATATATACCATGGAGTACTACTTGACCCTAAAAAGGATGAATTAATGCAGTTTGCCATAATTTGAATGGAAATGAAGACTATTCTCTGAAGTGAAGTATCTAAAAAATCATAAAGTAGACACCATATTTATTTATTATTGAATTGGAAGTAACTAATGAGCACACACGTGCTCAGAGGAAAGTATATCTCAGAGGAAATTAAGAAGGAGGGGACAGTGAATGGGTGAAAACCTATCCAGGGGTTACCATGAACACTATCTGGGCAATGGACACCCTGATAGCCATGACTCAAGCATTACAAAAGCAATCCATGTAACTAAAAATGTTTGTAACCCTGTAATATTTTAAAATAATTAAACAAAAAAATAAAGTGCATTTTTTAATTTTTTTTTAAAGTGCATTTTTTTTAAAAAAAAGAAAAATTAAGCAGCCAAGAGGAAACTTTACAGAATGAGCAATGGTTTCATAGATATAAGCGCCCAGAGTCGTGCAATTGAAGATTTTAAATAAGAAGAGGAGAGTTTATTTTTGTACTTGGTACAAGGATTTAAGTTCCTTTGTAAGAAAATAGTTTGGAGCCACATTACCCACAAATGTCACATGTACCAATTCAAGATAGTTAAATGTTATGTGTAAAATAATACCAGTCTCATCCTTAATCTGAAAAAGCGTCGCAAATTGTTAATCATCAGCATCTGTGTACAGGTATTTAGGTAGATAATGTAGCTGATGTGATATATTTATTAAGCCCTGTGAGCAATGTTAACAACAATTATACTCTTCATGTTAATAGAACATTCATGTTTGATGTTTAAATAATTTCATTATCAAGATGAATAATAGGATTGACTTTGACAACTTTCTTAATTACAGATTTTGACAGGAAGCCAAAACTAATTAGAATTTCATTTTTTAAAAATGAATACACTGTTTGTAGTCGGTGAAACAACCCTCAATTAAATCAGAGTTCTAATATTGCCCTTCTTGTCATTTTAATTACTGCATAATATATGCAGAAAATAGGTATTTATGCTAATTTTGAAATATGACTTTTAATCAGACTAGTTTATATCTGAATTTTTTTATAATCTACTTTAATTTTTACTATATGTGAGGGAGATATAATAATTTTTAGCATTCAAGTTACATATACTTTTTTATAATTGGTTTTGAAATAGCAATGTTTTACTGTCCTGTGGGAGTAGGGCAATACAAGTAGCCACAACAGAAACTGCATGATTTTGTTTAGGTTCCCTATGTTTGATGTGTATGGCACAAATTAATACTGTTTTCAATTTGCACCCTTCCCCCAGCGGCTTATAGTTCACTTTAGATTGTTGACTTCTGGGCTTTGTTTTTAGAGAAACTGCTCCAGAAGAGTCCTTCCAATCTGTTCTCTTTGTCCCTGCCAACAGCTAGGTGGCATCTCTCTACCCCATAAAGTGACCGAGAGTGGGAATAGTTACTCTTGGAGGCCCCCAACAGTTGTAAACATCCCTGTCTTTCCAGACGTACCTTGTATGTGATTGGAAGCCAGGTATTAACTTGCCTTGCCCCCTAATAGTGACTTGCACCTTAGATTTACCCATAAAACTTCTGCTAGGGTTTAAGGAAATACTATGTGGGTCATCAAAGCCACTCAAGCTAGGCAATATTGCCTGAATTGTCCTTATAGTCCATAGTAGAGTCTGGGTGACCTTTAATACTATGTCCTGCTGTACTTGAATTAATGTCTTGGTCTTGGTAGAAAAATGGAAACAAACCACCTGGCTTTCGAAGGTAGGCATTGGTGGTTTTATGGAATTTATCCAGCTGGGCATGTGAGACACAGAGTCGAAGTCAATAGTGCATTTTGCTGTTACAATTCTTGTAGATTGTAGGTTTACTTAAATGCTCTATAAGGCAAATCAAATAGTTTTGGCCTCAGCCCCTGTTGATCAGGTTAATCAGAGTTGGAGCAGCTGGCAGATGGTATATTCATGATAAAATTTATTATTAGTAAATGGTATGGAAATGAAAGTTGCGAATTGTTGGGAGATAGTTCTCCATGAATCTTTTTCATTTCTGTATGACTTGGTTCATGTTCTGTTGTCTGGACTCCCTTTTCAGGGGTGTTTTTTATAACAAACTGCATTGAAAGATAGCGTCTCACTTCAGGACAGGAGGACACATGGGTTTCCTAAGAAGTGGAGCAAAGATACCGCGAAGATTAGGCGGGTTTGCAAGAACCCTGTTTTAAAGGATTTGTGATTTCTACTACTATGTCCTGAGTAATAAAGTTCTTTGAATTTGACCTAGGAAGCTTATGTTCCTTGCCAGAATCATGAAACTTTGTCTGGGTAGCTATTTATTTGGTAACCAAGGTAGCAAAGTTTTAGACATTTCACATTTCTTGGTCACCTTCCCACCTTCTGCAATCAAAGCTTTAATTCCTGAGAATCAGACTGGTGATTCCTGGCACAATGAAACAAGAGTGACTGGGGAAGCAGTCAGAGCTATTTATGTTTAATTGCATATTTGTTGTGTCATTTCATGGAAGCAATTCCTCTTAGGCAACCAGAGACTTTTTAATACTTTTTGATAAAACCAAGGTCCTCTTCTCCATTTCTTACTAGTAAACAGACATAGAATCACGGGAAAAGATGGATGACATCATTACCCTGTACACAGCCATGACTTTGTAGGATCCTTTTCTTTGGGAACCTGGTTATCTTTTTAGCTAATCAATTTAAAGTGTGAAAACTGGTTTAGATATGAATTAGCATAAAGCTGGTAACTTTGAATTGAGGTGGCTACCAATTGTCCAGCCTCTTTTACTTTGCATAAATTACTCTCCTTTGTTATTTGATTATCTATCCTATATCTGGGAAAGTCATATTTTATTAGTTATCCTCAGAAACTTCTAAATGTTCACCCATGTGCCTACAATTCAGATTTTTCTATTCCTTGCAATAATTGCATAAACTTGCTTCTCATGGTAAACCACTGTAATTGGTCCTTCATGCCATACAGTTTGCTATGCAGATGGTCAATTCTATAATATTGTCTCCTGCCAAGTGGCCTGTAAACAACATTCCAATTTGGCTTTTCAAGAATACCAGTTAGCTTTCTTGCCTAGATGTCTTCAATGCTCTCCTATAAATCATAGTTGGTAGGTTCTTGATGTTACATGGTATATATACTGTGTATAACATGTAACATTTTGTAAGTTTTTGGACATTTCTTTAGTTTGCCACAATAGTTTTATTATTTCTAGTTACTATGGACCATGACCTTCTCTAAGTTTTCCAGGACTTTTGTAGCTGTGTTATTCCACTGTCTTCTGCAATCCTTATCAGGGTGTTTATATTCATATCACAGTGGATTGCTTCCATGTTGCTAAAATTAGCCAAATTCATGGTCTCCTCTTGTTGTGGCTTGTAACAGATCCATTCCCTCTGAGATCATGCCATTGTATGTGAACCAAGTACTCTAGATCCTTGAGCAGTACCATTCCTCCTTTTAGCTGGCAGAACACTTTCTTTATCAAGTTATTTTGTGACAATTCTTGTTGTTGATCTTATAACCAGGAAAGGAGGCAGAGATAGTTCCTGAGGGAGGAATATTTTCTTGAAAGGCAGACTAGCAGGCCATTGATAAAGATCCTATGGTGAACAAGTCTGGGAGGAATCCTATGAGTGAAGGAACTCTGGGGTTTCAAGATGTTCAAGTGCCTCTATACCAATTTCTTGAGCTTATGTCTTGGGATTCAAGTCAATACATTGGCTCAGCAAATTTATTGGGGTTAAAAATTGAATCTAATTTTCAGACTTGAATGCTAGTCAAGGTAGATTTGTGATGGAAAGTGCCAGTCTTATATCAGTCTGGTATTACACATATGCACCCTAGTCTAGGGATAGGAGGTAGAAGTCAGGGTCGATCTGAACACCAGTAGGAACTTCAGGAGACAGACTTGGAAGGGGTCTGGTAATCAGAGTTCAAGATAAATAGGGTTACAGCAAACAAATAGGATTCTGCTTCAGATTTTGTAGATGGAAAAATTGGTGCATTAGGAGGGCTGGTTATTTAGATCCAGTCAGTAATTGGTAGAGGAGGGAGAGACTTCAATGTTACTAATGAGTCCTGGTAGCCTGGACACTTAGCACTGCATTCTAATAATTTGTTTCCCATGAAGAGAGAGGCTATGATAAAAGAGAAACACCATCCAGTTTCCAAATATTAGGCCTGCGGGGACAAAGAACAAACTCATTTTTTTTCTTTCCTGCTTGATTATTCTCCTTTTCTTCCTTTACTGCCTGTGGGTGGGACTGCTTTTCTTTGCCTCTTAGCTTGTTTGTTTCTGTAGTGCACTTTAAGGAATAAAGCGTTTAGTTCACAAGATATATGAGAATAATAATAGTAAAAAAGGGACGGTGCGTTGTGTAGAAATTGTGACGGACTTATATTGGACAGGTATGGGATTATAAAACACTGCCACTAATCCCTTCCTTTATGGAAATTGAAAGTTTTTGTGCCCAGTGGCAGCTCATTGGTTTGGAAAGAAGAATAGTTTATTTAGGCAGCTAGTGGCTAACTGAACACTAATGAAAAACCAAGGTGGGCCCAAAGTAGGACCAGAGCAAACCATCATCCACTCACATACCACCAGGGAAAATCTACCTCCACTTCAAAGAGAAGGATGACTACTAATATTTTTATTAAAACATAACAGTAGAAGCAAGTGGATATAGACCTTAGAAGAAGATATATGTAAGAGAAGGCCAGAGACTTTAAAGGAACAAAAACTTAATTTATTCTTCATTTATTAGTGTATTTAAGATAATTAAATGGAATCAGTCCCTTATTTGATGAAAAGTAGGATGTGGATATCAGTGCTTTAAGATGAAAGACATGGATGTTTAAACAATATTAGCAATTAGACAAAATGTTCAAATTAAAACCAACAGAGTTGAAAATAGATTTTCTTTATTCTTTTATTGACTTTCCCTCAGGAAAAAGTAAGAACCATAAAGTCAGTAACTGCATGAGAATTTCCTTTTAATGTCATCAGGGCTGTTGAATTCTTAGCAACTGGATTACCTTTCTGAAACTCAGAGTATAATATAGATATAAAGATGATTGTTTTCTTCCTTTCTGAATATACATAAAGTAACCCATTTAAGGGACTATTCTCATAAAGCAATTTCCTTTCGACATTTTTTAGTTGAAGCATTTGCTAATGACACAATAATAAAATCTGATACATGTTTAGAAAAAGACTATATGTTACCTTAGAGAAAATTATCAACTTTGAGAAAAAAGTCAGAGGCAACTATTATTTGGGGGGGGCATAATGTCTAATTATAGGAAAGAAAAAAAAATACTTGCATTTCACATTATAAAATAGTAACTGACTCAAAAGGACGTATATCTAACAGTATTATCAATGAGAAATATTTAGTGACTATGCATATGTAGAACCCAGTCTTAGTGATAGAAATGAAAATACACAAACTACTCACTAGGAAGAATTAATGTAGAGTTGTTAAAAGGTGACATCTGGCTCAGTGTCAAGAGCAGGGTGATGCACTGAGGTTGGTGAGTTCAAGCCTGGCCCAGGCCAGCTAAACAATGACAACTGCGACCAGAAAATAGCTAGGTGTTGTGGCACGCTGAAGCAAGAGAATCACTTAAGACCAAAAGTTTGAGGTTGCTGCGAGATGTGTTGCCATGGCACTCTACTGCGGGCAACACAGTGAGACGCTGTCTCAAAAAGAAAAAAAAAAAAAAAAGAGCAGGGAACAACTGTGTTTGGAACACAGGCATATAGGGGAAAAACAATAAAATGTGAGGCCTGAGAAGAGTCCTGTATTCAGAACATATAGGGCATTTTAGAACATAGGAAAGATTTCAGATATAATGTTAAGTTATAAGAATTGGAGGATTGGTAAGCAGTGAAGAGACACTATTATACATTGTACATGGTAATAAGGGCAGCTAATACAGGGGCTATTGCATTATCTGGCTATTGCAGATAAGTGGTAATGGTGGCTTGGGTTAATTTAAGAATGGAATTGCTAACGAGTGATCCAGACCTAGGCTATATTTTGAAGATAGATAACAGGATGTTCTGCTAATTTATTTGGGGTATGAGGAAGAATAGTCAGGATGTTTCCAAGGTCCACCTGGTGAGATTTTGGGGAACCCACTCAAGTGGAAAAAACCACGGAAGAACAAGGCTTCTATTAACAATTATCAAGATAACAGAGCAATAATCAGCTTTGTTAATATGGTCTAAGAATACTTGGTGATGTTCATTTTCAACAAGTTCATTTTGATACAACCGGTAGCCCAGCTCTAACCCAGGGAATCCCTGTTGTCCATAATCAGGTCAATGTGAGTTAACTGAGAGCATCTGAATCTAGAAAGACAATACAGGGTGCAACATAACCGCAAAGAGAGATACCCAAATAACTATTTTTAATACAGAGTTGGGCTAACAATTTCTTAGTTCAAACTTTACTTGGAAACGGTTAAATTTGGTTTGCATCTCCATGCAATTCTTCAAGACTTCATTGTCTATTTTTCATTCAGTTGCAACTCAGTTTTTGAGCTCAGGAACTGGGTGATCTATCATATTATCAGTCACTTACAAAGTTATTAGTCATCTACTATCAGCACAGAACTCAGAAAAGTGCCTTCGAATGCCAGTTTCTCAAGAAGAGATCAGCTCTAGGCCAAATTATTTTTTTCTTATGCATTATCATCTGGTGGTGGTGTCACATGGGGCATTTGTCTTACTCTGTTTGGTTGGTAAGATTATTATGTCTGCTTGGTGAAACAGAGAGGCTGACAGGTCCAGTAGATCTTTGCTGGCACTGGCACATTTGCCATTATACTGACTGTACCCAAGTTGAAGGGCATTGACACTTTAGAGCGAGGTGGGGGGAGAGGAAAATCTGGTGGAGTCCACTTGAGCCTTGATCCAATGAAGTCTGTCTTGGGAGGACCGTAATCAGGACCCCGTCATAGAGAAGGAACTGATGTTAAGTTGGTTGGCAGATCTAGGAATGTGTCACATACAAATTGTAGTGGGGTTTTAAATCACAGGACCATCAATATCAGGGGAGCCTTTCCTGCATTCACTCTTCTCTACAGAGCTGGGCTGTACCTCATTGCTGTGTGGCTGAACATCAACCCTATTCTTCAAAATTTTAAAGTCTGACACTGTGAATGAAATTGCTAGAGGTTCTGGATGCTGTAAAATTCTCTAGAGAGAGATCACCTTTTTCTTTGTAAGATGGATAAAGCAGGGAGGGAGCTGGCTGCAGCCTGATTAGCAACTCAAGGCATATTTTCTTCTGGGTCCCCTCTGCTTCTGTGACTTAGCCCTTCAATGAGTTTTAACTGAGTTGTGTTTAGCAGAGACCCACTAGCAAGTTGACCCCTATTCCTTGTCTTAACAACTCAAGATTTCTAAGAATAACCATTGTTTTAGAAAATGTCTGTGTGGCTTCACAGTCTCTTACCCTATACTGCTAAAAATTCAAAATTTTTGTAAGAAATATGGTATAATTCTGAGCTTAGTTTTCCATCTTTTTTTCTCCCTGGAATTCTCTTCCCTCAAGTCTAATTTTTTTGTTCTCTTTCCATCTGTATACAGTGGCAATCATTTGCTAAGTGCTACACCTTTTAGTAGAAATCCTCTTGCTAGCCCACATGTAGAATTTGCCTATGTTGCCTGGAATACGCTACTATCCAGCAGGAAGATATTACGCAGTATCTTAGCCTCCTTTTGGAGAGATTCCTCATGTTTGTGAAATAGTATTTTTTTTTTCTGCTGAAGACCATTGCTTTCACAGCTCACCAATGTCTTTAAACAGCTTTTTGTTCTATTTCATGTGACTTTTCTGGTTTTGCTTGGTGGAAAAATTGTTCATGCAATAGTGACTCAAGCTCTCCATATGATATACTGTTAAATAGCAGGGAAAATAGAATAAATTCTATAGGTGGTGATTTGAGGACATGGACACTTACTTGCAAACATTCGGAACATACATACAGTTATTAAAAAATCAGTATTCCTTTTTATTCTAGAGGTATAATTATTATTAATTTCAATTTATTAGATATTATATACCTATAATTCTCAAATCTTAATCAATGGAAATTAAAAGCTATTTTTAGCAGAAGTACACCTAAGAAGTACAGGAGTACTGTTGGTTATGACCTGTGTGTGAGCACCATGAAAAATCAGATGAAGGGATATATTTATTTGTAGTTTTTTTAACTTATTCTTTTACAATGTAATGACAAAATAAATGTATTTAGTGAGAGCAAGCCATTGTGTTTTAATCTACCAAAAAGAACTTTAAAAAACTATATAGCATTTAAAGTCACTATTAAGTTAAATAGTGACATTAGTACAAAATGTGGTGTATTTTGTTTGTTTTTTCCTTAATGGTTATATCATTATATATTATTAACTAGAGTTAGCATGAACCCTCTACTAAAAATCATGCTAGTTATCCTTGGTATTCCTTTGGAGAAAAGGACTTTGTGTCCCTGTTGTTTTTAGCTATGTTTAGCTATGTTTTTTGGTTATGAACAGTTGAGTTTTCTACAAGATTGTTTTCATAATAATGCATGAGTTTGAACCCACTGATAAAAATTTCATAAGATAATTATTTGGTAAATGAATAGATATGAATACATGTAAGAATACTGTAAATCTCTGTGTTCTTAATCACTATCAGTGGCTGGTTTAAAGAACTTCCAAAGTGAAGAAGATGTTTTTTGCTACTTGAAGTTCATGGGTTTCTGGTTACAATAGATACACAGTTCTGTACTGTTTCTACTATATCTACTTTTTGGGTATATGTTGTGGTTTTTTTAGTTTTAATGAAGCAAAAAATAACATTAAGCAATATGTTTTCAGAATATTTAGTATACATAAATGGAAGTAGTAAAAAATATGATGATGATGATGTTAAAGCTATCTTTAGTCATTTGAAAGAAAATTAAATAGTATTCTGCATTAAAATGTCTATGGCGCATCTTAGCAGGGTACTGGTGAAACTTATTAAATGTAGAATATCAATGTCTTCATATAGTGATTAAGAAAATGCCATGAAGGCTATCTCTAACAGTATGAT
>CAUYON010175026.1:0-15185 GCA_963573935.1 Arctocebus calabarensis
AAGGTGCTGGAACCTATTTCCCATGAATTCAAAAGTCAGTCAATACTTTATCACATTCAATGGCAAGTTGCCCCCCACTGAGCTACTGGAACCTTTTCCCTATGAATTCATGGCACAGTAGATGAAAATAATAGCCCACTACTACTGTAAAAATGTTTCTTGTTCATTCACTAGAAGTGTGATTTTTTCCCCCCACAAAGAAGTATTAAAGCAAATTTTCATGTGTCATAAAAAAAAAAAACAAAACAAACAAACAAAAAAATCCTCCTTGATTAAAAAAATGAAATCTCCTTGATAGTATAATTTTGTCATAAATAAATAATATTTCTAAGCTAAATGCAAGAGGAATTGAAAATAAACCACAGAACTAGCCATGATACTCTCCCCATTCTCTTCTTTCCCGAGTACCTCCATCTGCAGTCCCCAAAGTATATTCTCACTGAGTATCAACAACTCCTTACCCAGGTCCATTATTTCCAAATTTACTTTTTCAGATTTTTCACTCAACTCCTAACCCCATGTGAATACTATCAACTGAAAGTCAGACTCAAAACTAAAATCACCTTTACTCATTGTATTAAAGTAAGCTTATGTTTTTGCTATGAAATTTTGTTACAGTTTGTAGAAACTTGCCTAAAATTATGTTTTTGTATAAACCAATAATTCCAGGCCCTTTTTAGAAGCATTCCTAACAGGAAAGAGGTAAAGGAAGTAATCATCAGTACCATCAGTAGCACCAAATGGCAAAAAACAAAGGTCACTTTTTCCATTCTTAAAAAGTAAGAATTTTCAATGAGTCAATGACTATCAAAGGACTAAACCTGTTTTCTGACTGCAGAGACATCTCAGGGCTCCACATGGAGACAGGCTATGATTTTGGGAGATGGGGGAGAGGAGTTGAAAGAGAGAAATTGGGAGTAACAAAGTATCTCCACCCTGAGATACAGAAAAGAGGACTACTGATATGTATTCATTGTCACTGGCTATACCTCCTACCTCTTAGATTACACATTTTACTGTGTTCCTCAAGGTCAATCAGTCAACAAGCTTATTCATTCAGGGCTTTAAAATATTTCTTATTCATCCCCATCTTAATATTACAATTACCATCATCCTGATAGAATTATCTCATGCTTCAACTGTCAAAAGATCCTAGGCGCTAAAATAATGCAGTGTTTAGTTATGAGTTGGTTATTCAGGTGATTTAGGATATATTTATATTATCATTGAAATTAAAACTTTAAAAAAAAATTCTTCTACAAAACTACTAGCACAGAACCCAGTTGAAAAAGGGTTAAGATATATCTAAAATAATTTTTGGTTTTCTGTTATTAAGCTGTTCATGGAAAGAATTTATACGTATGTATGTGTGTATATATATAAATCTTACTTGCCACATTTAGAATAAAAGTATTTGAAGCAAGGATATAGTCAAATTCTCAGTTATGCAACTAAAGCTATGGCTTCACTGACTCTCTTGTAGCAATGTACAGATATTTAACAAAAAGTCTGTTTTTCTTTTATTTCTGTTAACGTCTTAACAGATGCCAATTTTTGTATTTGTTGACATTTGCTATTTTTTATTTCTTCAACTTCCACCAAATATTTATAGAGCCTTTTTATACATTTGCGATCAAGATTTTACAGTATTTGTGTCTATTTTTATTCAGGGGGCTAGGCAGAGTGAGTATAAAATAAGGAAAATTGTGAGGTTTGGGATTCTTCATAAAACTCCCATTTTCTCTCACTGTAACAAATAGTACTATTGTTGAAAGAATCACATTTACTATTATTTAGAATATTTATTTTTCAGAATTTCCTACTTATTTAATTATGTTGTTTGTGAAGTTCTGAGAATATAATCAATTACCTTTTTATAGCTGGTATTGGGGGGAAAAGATACAAGCTGTCCCCAGGCTACCTGTCATACCATTTTATCAAAAATAAACAAACAAAAACAAAAAAATCCTAAATCTTCTTCTTCCCCAACCCTAACATCTTCCTATTCATATTCATCTCCCTACTGACTCAGTATCCCCCACTTGCTTTAGACCACACTCTTGCTCGAAAAAGTGCTACACACCTCATTGCTGAATATCACTACAGTCATCCTTGAAGGACTCCTCTTGGTAAGCTATGCACCAACACCAGTACCTAATCCATCCTTCAAAGCAATTGTGGAATTCCTTTTCTGGAATAACCATTAGAGCTATTGTTGTATTATCCTTGATATTCTGAATGTCATCAAAGTGTCTTCCTTTCAATATTTGCTTTGTCTTCAGGTAAAGAAAAAGTCCTTGGGGAGTCTAGATGAGGGGAGTGAGGATGGTGTTCCAATGCATTTATTTGTTTACTGGCTAAAAACTCCCTCACAGTGCTGTGTGAGCTGGTGCATTGCCATGATGCAAGAGCCATGAGTTGTTGGTGAAAAGTTCAGGTTGTTGTCTAACTTTTCCAAGCAGACTTTCAGCACTTCTGAATAGTAAACTCAGTTAATTATTTGTACAGTCAGTACAAATCCATAATGAACAATCCTTCTGACTTAAAAAAAGTTAGGAAACATCATTTTGATTCTTTATTTGGACTACAGAACTGGCTGACTTCCACCGTGCACTTTGACACTTTATTTCAGGTTCGTATCAGTACATGTGTTTCATCACCAGTAATAACATTGCCCAAAAAACATCGTCTTGCCTCTCCAAAAGATCTTGGAAAACTTTGACTCTCCTTTGCTTTTGCTTACTGGTGAGCACCTTGTACACTGACAACCCTGATGACTGTTCCAGAATCACTTTGAAGGGAGGACTAGGTCAGTGGTTCTCAACCTGTGGGTCGCAACCCCTTTGTAACAATGAAAATACATCATGGCATTAGGAAGGTTGAGAACCACTGACTAGGTGCTACTCCCAGTGTGCAACTTCCCAAGGAGAGACTTTGAAGGCAAATATTAGTAATATTCAGCATTATCAATTAGTGATATTCACCAACTTCTTCTTGGATGAGTTCATGAACTTCATTGTCACACCTATGTATTATGTTACATAGCCCCACAAGCTTTGTCATCGCCTTTCTCATTTGTTAGGCTGTTTTCTTCCTCATTGGCTATTCCCACCATCTCTTAACTTTCAAAGCCTTCTGATTCTTTAAGTTACAAAAGTGAGCTGAGCCTCTTCCACCAGGCCTTCCTGATTGGTCCAGATGCCTTAAGTATACTTATGCGTCCTGAGTATCTTTGACAGTGCCTCATCCTGTTGGTTTACTGTCACGTTCCTATCTCTCTCTTGCAAAAAGGTAAATTTTATTTCTCATCAATAAATTTAAACGTTTTTGAGAAGAGAACATGCCTTGCACATAATTTTCTGATATACATTTTTCACAAAACAAGAATAGAATCAAGAACATCAGAAGTCCCAAATTATGTGTAAGGAAAGTGTGACAGAAATCTTCCAAACTCCTCCCCCATTGTTTATTAAGTATATTTCTTTGATATTTTCCTCATTATCTCGTGAACTTTTAGGGTTTTTTTTTTCCATAATAAATAGTCAAAGAGTTAAAAAAACAAATGCTATCTGGAAATACACACTATAGAGAGCAGCCAAAAAAAATCATTGTTATGATAAATTCACAAAATCAAAGGACAAGTATTAAATCATAACACTAGAAAGTGGAAAAGAGATAACTGAAACAATACATCTAATTTAAGAAGTTTAATAAGTCATCACTGCAGGCTCAGCACCTGTAGCCCAGCAGCTAAGCGCACCAGCCACATACACCAGAGCTGGCGAGTTCAAATCCAGCCCAGGTCTGCCAAAACAACAATGACAACTACAACCAAAAAAAAAAAAAAAACCAGTGCCGCATCCTGTTGGTTTACTGTCATGGCGGCACCTATAGTCCCAGCTACTTTGGAGGCTGAAGCAAGAGAATCTCTCAAGCCCAAGAGTTGGAAGTTGCTGTGAGCTGCAATGACACAGCACTCTACTCAGGGTGACATAGTGAGACTCTGTCTCAAAAAAATAAATAATAATAATAATAAGTTATCACTGCATAAACATTTAAATATTGATAGACAAAGTATTCCTAAAAAATATGACCCAGTTAAAAATTTAAATTAACTCCTAAATTCTGATATAAGTTCACGAGGTTGAGTTAAAGACATTATGGGAGATACAGGTAAATATTCATTAAAAAAATTACTTACCACTCTATCATCTCCAGGAGCTTCAGTGTTTGATATTATTAAGTTTTGCTGTGCTAAATCTTCAGGAAAATGTTTGCCTTTTTTTGCACCATAAATTCCACATACTAAAGTTAACAATACAGCTAAATTAAAGAAGAAAAAACAAAACTTATTTTACATGGTTGAAAAAAGTCCAAAGAAGAATAGTTTATGACATGTAAAAACTACATGAAATTAAAATTTTAGTTGCTGTTTATAAAATTCTATTGAAACACACCCATACTGTGTGTGTATATTTATATACATAAATATATATCATTTATTTATTTTCTATGGCTGCTTCCTTACCTCAAATAAGCTTTGATAGATTATAAGGAAGAACACATGACTTACAAAGCTTAAAATATATATCATCTGGTCCTTTACAGAAAAAGCGTGCCAACCCTTGCCTACTCCATGGGACCTCATACTACCTTTCTGGGTCCATTCTCCAATCCTGTTCTCCTTATCCACTACTTTCTAGTTATATTGCTCCCCCTGACACTCCTTGATTTACCCAGACAAAATCCCAAAGTAGGGCCTCCTTACTGACTTCCCTCTCTAACTAACTCTTCCCCCAGGTATTCCACACGCCTGACTATTCCACCTCTTCCCCAAATCACCAAAGATAACCTTCTTGGGTAGTAATCTATGGACTGGCATCAATATTCTAACACTGAGGTCCCCAACCACCTACCCCACTCTGTCCTCCTATAGCAGATGAGCATTGGAAGCTTTATCTTATGTACAGCCGCTCCCCATCGCACGCATCACTGCCTGGGCTCCACCCCCTTCAGAGGGTGGCATTCGATTCTCACTAGATCAGGAACTCTGCTGTAAACTACACTTGTGAGGGGTCTAGGTTGCTCACTCCTCATGAGAATCTAATGCCCGATGATCTGAGATGGAGATGTAATATGCTTGAACAATCCCCCAAACCATTCCCCCAACCCACCCCAGTCTATGGAAAAATTGTCTTCCATGAAACCAGTCCCCGGTTCCAAAAATGTTGGGGACCACTGCACTAACACACACTCCACAGCACTGCAGATTTTAATTATCTACCTTACCCATAGCATTTAATTTATTTATTCATTTACTATCACAAGGAAAGACTGCTCATTTTTAAAAAATTTTTGTTTATTGTGTTCACTGATGGAATTCCAAGCACTTAGAACAGTTTCTGGCCTCCAGTAGCTGTTCAGTGTATGTTTATTTTGTTGAGTTGATGAAAAATAATGAACACATGATAAATTTATCATGCACTTCACATGTATTACCTCAATTACCCTCAGCACTACCCCATACAGTAGGCTACTACAATTATTCCCTTTTACAAGTGAAGAAACTGAAGCACAGTTACATAACTTGCCCCAAATCACATGACTTGCAAGTGATGAGGCTGAGGTACAAACCCAGGCAGTCTGGTTCCTGAGCCCTGTTCTTGGGCTCCATTCCTATCATAAAACAAAGCTAATCCAGGATGGAGGAGTGAAGAGGAAAAAATCTGGCTTCACTGAGAACTACACAAATGGCAAGAGGGAGGGTTACAGAATTTAATGTGGGCAAGATATACCCAAGAAGAGGCATCGCTGTCAACTGAACATCCGCCATGAGTCTGGGAGAAAGATGGTGAGAAGAAACGAAATGGAAATGGCCTTCACTGGACTTTAGTGCTCCGTCTAGCAGAGTTGAAAGTTGTTTAATTTAGTCCCAGAATGGATAACATTGGGACCAAGAAATAAAAACCTATTCAGATTCAGTACAATCTCAGGAATTTTCAGCACTTCTACCCACCTATAAAATCCTATACAACAAGAAGGACCACGCTCCCTTCCATGGAAAATATTTAAACAGAATTTAAATAATAACACATAAGGAGCTTGAAAAAAGACTCATGCCTGTGAAGGTGTAGGCTCCTTTCCTTAGCAAAGACTCTTTCCAGCACCCAGAAATTATACACTTTAACTTCAAATAAGTGAGAGTACTTACAGAATAGCAGTGCTATGCCCAGTAATATGGCAAGGATGGCCCACTTTCCGAGTGCTATTCCTGCACTCCTTGAAGCCGAGCGACACTGAGCTGGGTGAGTACAATCACACACATCAACTCGCAAGAGTTTCGTTGCAGATTGACCTGCTCTGTCTTTTACAGTAACAGGAATAGTATATTCTTGATAGTCAGCATTTTTCTGATATGAAAGACGGGCAGCTGTATCTGAAAGAAAATTGAAATTTTTTATTTATTTATTCATTCATTTATTTATTTATTTTTACAGTTTTTGGCTGGGGCTGGGTTTGAACCTGCCACCTCCGGCATATGGGGCGGGCACCCTACTCCATTGAGCCACAGGCGCTGGCCGAAAAATTTTATTTTTTAATGATCATTTATTTCTCCTTTAGCATCTATGTCACCACACCTGCACTTTCTCAAGTAACTACCTGTCACAAGAAAATAAATTGAAATGGAGGCCTATCTTCAGCCTTTTCAAGCACTGATACTACCTTGTATGCATTGCCTCTTGTAACTCTTGGCATTGGAATAATGCAGCAGTATTCTGGCAATGTTTAATATTTTTCAATCTATACAAACTAATAATATTAGGTTGCCTCTTAACATACCATTAAAGCATTTTTCTTTAGTACCAGTTTATATAATCATTATATTGACCCCTTCAGCTGCACAAAAAAAAGGTGTTTGAAGTTCAGATTTTCTTAGCCATTGACCATCTGGTATCTGTCCATTATTCTTTTGCATAAGATAATTTTTTAAAACGCAAGAGATCATTTGTGATTAATGCCTTGCATCTGGAAATAATCTCAATATTAGAAAGCTAATTAATGGCACTCAGGCTAGTTATGAGACTTAAATTAAAAAAAAGCAGGTACTTCTATTTTATAGCAATTCATTTTTGTCAACTGTGACAATTTCCCCCACTAGTCTTGAAATCTTATTTTAACAACCTTCTTATCACCTTACCAAAGCTCCATGTACTTTTAGTGGCAATTACAACTTCCTCGACTTTTTATAATAGACTAACCAAGACGACAAAGTAGCAAAAGGTACATCTAGGAAGTCATCTGGAATTTCAAAGCCTTGATTAACCACACTGGGATAGCTGTAAGAACTTCAAAGGTTTTGGCCGCACCTCATCCCTGAAAGGGTTGATTTAGGACCCTTCAAGATCACATGATGTCTAATGTAAGATCCTCTGGTCTTTCTAGTCTCCCAAGCTGACCCACAGTCAGGCCATATTTATTCACAGTAGTGCATCAGGCTCTGATCTCGTCTCACTGAATTCTTCCCTCTTCAAATTAATCTATCATGAGTGCCGCCTTTAAAAGACAAAGATCTAGGCATGGCATTTCTTGTTTGCACATTCCCACTGCATAGCTATTGTCACCTACTATGCAAAGGTCAGTCTCCCCAGCCTGGCATATAGGCCTTTTGCCACCAGATTCTACCTTTCCTCCTACCCAAATTCTTGGCATTCTTACAAAAATATTCAAAATTCTAATGACGCTGATAAATTCTCCTCATATGTTTCTTCTTCTTTTATGCACATCATTGGTCAATTGTTGATTAAACAAACCTTTATTATGCAGTTAGCATCTTTATGTATGAGGCTAGGCACTGGAAATATAAAAGTGGGTTAAAAATGTTCTGAGAAATTCATGTATTGGAGGAGACAGGTAATCAGATTATAAAAAAAAAAAAAAGACCTGAAAGGTGCTATAATATAGGTAGCAAAAGCTCAAGGTGCCGCCCTTTCCAAGTCAAGAAAAACGTCAGAGGTTGAGCACCTTCAATGGGGTTGTGTTTGTCTTGTTCACCTCTGTATAAATCCTCAGGATCTGGAGCAGTGCCCAACAGACCATACGTGCTCATCCATATTATGAACTAATTTCAAGCTAAAAATGTTAGAAAAAAGATACTCTAAGTAGAAGGGGCAGTATTCACAAACATCCAGGAGCATGAAAGAGCATGACAAAAGTAACAGAACTGCAGAGGGAAGTGTGAATGAAATCTAGAATACTACATCCCCCAGAAACTGCTATTGTAGGAGGCAGTCCCTAAAAGCTCCAAGGCCAGACCCTTCTCCATATCCCACCAAGTTTAATTCCAGAAACCACAAGGAGTGTTCACCCCATGCACCCAGACCCCTTCTGGCCCTTCCTTACCTCCCTAGTATTACTTTAAAATCAGAACCAACAAAAAAGAAAACCATGTACAAATGCCCAATGTTTTAACAAAACTTTTTTTTGGCTTTGTTGTAAAAGTAAATTTTGTCTTGGTAAAAATTATGATTCCCTTCCTTTTATATATAATCCATAACACTGCACCCCACACAATATTTGTAAGGAGGTTAACTTAACCTTTACACTATATCAATGAGAATCAATTTAACTTTACGCTTTGTGTAAGCAAACAAGTACATTCATTCTCCAGTTATTCTCAGTTATTTCAGAGTACATAAATCATTATTTTTTATTAAATACCATTAACTTTGGTCAGTGTCCATATTCTATTGATTTCTGGAGAAGGGTTTGACAAACTGAAAGAAAATGGAGCTCCGTGGACAGGTTCATCGGGATCAACAGCTGAAATGTCGATATACCCCATCTTCGGTTTGCAAATCGTTAGATAATCGTTGAGAATTACTGGCGCGTTATCATTCACATCTTCAATGTTCACAGCAAGAGTTCCAGTACATGATCTACCATCTAAGAAGAAATGAATTAGGTTAGGGTCACTTTTGAATTGTTTTATAGTTCTTAAAGGAAATTCAATTATATTCTATATGTGATATGTGTTTTTAATAAACTTTGATTATTAGAGGAAAGGGTAAATAAATAAGCACATAGATAGATAAATGAAATCAGATAATCTAAAATGATTACTGCCATTCATAATATCAGATACAATTGCCAACCTTTCACCAGAATTACAACCAAATAATAAAAATAAGCCCACAGCACAGCGGTTACGGCACCAGCCACATACACCGAGGCTGGCGGGTTTGAACCCAGCCCGGGCCAGGTAAACAACATTGACAACTGCAACAACAACAACAACAAAAATAGCTGGGCATTGTGGCAGGCACCGGTAGTGCCAGCTACCTAGGTGGCTGAGGCAAGAGAAACGCTTAAGCCTAAGAATTTGGGGTTGCTGTAAACTGTGAAGCCATGGCACTCTACTGAGGGCAACATAATAAAACTCTGTCTCCAAAAGGAAAAAAAAAAGAATGAAAAGTAAATGCTCATCATCCCTAATCATGAGAGAAATGCAAATAAAAATCACCCTGAGACATCACCCAACCCCAGTGATATTAGCCACATTACAAAGTCTCAAAGCCGCAGAGGCTGATGCCGAAGTGGAGAGAAGGGAACATTTTTACATTGTTGGTGGAACTGCAAACTAATACAGCCTCTTTGGAAAGAAGTATGGAGAACCTGCAAAGAACTCAAACTAGACCTCCCATTTGACCCCATAATCCCACTACTAGGCATCTACGCAGAAGAAAGAAACCAGCATTTTATTATAAGGACATTTGCACTAGACTGCTAATTGCAGCTCGATTTACAATTGCCAAGATGTGGAAACAGCCTAAAGGCCCATCAACTTAGGAATGGATTGACAAATTGTGGTATAGGCACACCATGGAATACTACTCGGTCATAAAAACGATGGTGACTTCACATCTTTTGTATTAACCTGGTTGGGATTGAAACAAAGTATCACAAGTTTAGAAAAGCGATTATCCAATGTACTCAAAACTAATATGAAGCTCATGGGACACTCTAAAGCACTCCCAGAGGAGAAAAACTCATTTCAGGGGAGGGGAACAAAAGAGAAGGAGGAGGGGGACAGATGGTGTGCTCCCACTGAAGGGGCATGGTGCAGGGGTATCGCACACCTTTTGAGTGCAGGACTTAACCACAAAAGGGACTCTACCCAACAAATTCAAATATTTTGACCTGGTTTTTTGTACCTGCACATTAACCGGAAATAAACAACAATAATAATAATCATAATAAATTTGTGAATTTATTAGTCTTATTTCTTTGGGTGCCTGGTGCAGGTGTTAATGAGCACTAAAGTTGCTACAGAAAAGTTATTCTAATCCCAATACACAGTCAAACCACCTAGAAAGACTTTTAAAATACTGTTTATGATGCCCAGATTCCAAGACCAGAGATTCTGATTCAGTTATAGGCAACATACTGATGGTTTTATTTAATATGAAGCCCAGGTTGAGAAATTCTAGGTTAGTTTAAGGAATAAAATTCAAGAAAATGATCATTTTGACCTAATAGCAAGCTGAACTATTTAAAGGTGCAATTTAACAGGACACAAACAGATGTGGCAGAGAGTGATGACACCATTTTATTTCGTTCCAGATTTGTCCTCTAACCAGAGGTATGTACACATAAATTAAGATAAATAAAATATGACTTATTGTCACCAGTTTCACCTTGTTAGCTAATTAAGAAAGATATAAACAGAGTTTTTAAAGTAATTTCAAAGAATTCCATATACATATCACAATAATAATTCTGCACAATAATTGCTCTAAATTCACTAATTCCTTTATAAAATACCAGATTAAAACTTTTTTTTACCTTGATCTATTGCCAGAACTGTAATATTATATAATTCATTTTTGGGAGTTGTAGCCTCACGGTCCAGGATTTTTGAAGTTGTGATTGACCCTGAAATTTCGTTAACGGCAATCCACCCATTAGGGTCATGTAATATTTTGTACCTGTTAATGAAAAATAAAAACAGTCTTTAATCCTATACAATGTTTTAAAATAAGTCACTAGCTCAATTATCACAAATACACTATTAGTAGGTGTTTACAGATTTCTTTGTACCTTAAACCATTGCTACTTCTAGTGTCAGGGTCATATGCCTTATAGCCGTTGACATTTGACCCCACTGCCAAGTTTTCTTTAATCTGCACATATTGGACCTGAGGGCTGCATTCCGGCCCCTCGTCCACATCCTTCACGTGAACTGTAACCAAGGCTCTGTTCATGCTGGTCACTCTGGCGACATCTCTAGTCAGGGAAACTTCATTGCTTACTCCAATTTCCAGGTTCACTTGATGGTTTTCTTCATAATTCAGTGGCTTTAAAATAAAGTACACGGACATCAGCATCAATGTCAAATACATTTGGCATTTCAAACAGCAAGCAAACTTCTGTCAATATAAACAGTGCTGCATAAATTCTATGTCCACATTTTGTTAACCTTAACCTTCTCCCCTTGCTGAAGAGAGAACTGAGGCTGTGCTAAGCCTTTAGCAAATGTAGTCCAAATGTGTCTGCAGGTGGGGTTTTATACAGCGGTGGAAAAGACACTCCTGAAATTTATTTCTATTTGACCCTAAATAGGGAAAATTATACTGAGCCTGGGAACAGAAAAACAGATGACAGAGTTCTTGTGGCCCTGTGCAGCGCACAGGCCAATAGGCTGGTGCTGGCCAGACGGTCACCCAACTTGGGGAAAGCACTGTCACCTGACGATTGACCATGAAGCAGCCATTTAGAAACCCTCGCAAGGTTACATGATGACTTTACCAAAACTGAAAAGGTGCAGTGAATTTATTTTCTATCTGACAGAAACCGTCCTCCAAATGCGTATTTCAATTTCTTTGTAAGGCCCTAACTGACCAGTTCATGTCGCCTTTATCAGAATCCATGTGGAGTCTCATTTCTCCTTAGGAATCTGCTTAGTCTTTTTGCTGCTTCCTTCGTGAATTAGTTAAATAAAATGTTTAATCATGCTCACTATCTATTTTTTTGAAAATCATGCTTTTGACAACTTGAGAATTCTACTTTGGCACTGTCCACAGTTTATCCAGTGAAACTTTCATGGTAGATACAGGCAGAGGTCAGAGAAGGAGAATGTGCTTAATTTTAACCATCACTAATGATACAGCACTGCTCTAGTGAGGATAAAACTCATCCATCCCCACACCGTTATGCGATGGCATTACCATCACCCTCGTTTTGGAGAGCAGGAAACTAGAGAAGGAGATAAACTGATTTTTCCAATGGCCAAAACATACTCATTTGAGCTCAAGTCTGAAGCCAAGGAGTCTGGCCTGAGTCCGTCTCCCCGACCTCCATGTTGGTCCCTCTGCTATACCGAGGTGCGACGATGCATTCAATCAAGCAAAACCCATAAAACACTACTGTCTGCTATAAAATGGAAGCACTTTTAGTTTGATTTACTTTCTGTTTATTAAAAAAATCACTGTCTAAACGTTGAATAAAATCAAAACTACTGGCTTGGCGCCCGTAGCTCAATAGTTACAGTGCCAGCCACATACACTGAGGCAGGCGGGCTTGAACTGAACCAGGCCAGCTAAACAACAATGACAACTGCAACAAAAAAAATAGCTGGGCGTTGTGGCAGGTGCCTGTAGTCCCAGCTACTTGGGAGACTGAGGCAGGAAAATAGCTTGAGCCCAGGAGTTTGAGGTTGCTGTGAGCTATGATGCCACAGCACTCTACCAAGGGTGACAAAATGAAACTGTCTCCAAAAAAGAAAGAAAGAAAGAAAAAAACACAAAACCCAATGATTAATGAAAGCATATGAATTTTTGTTTTACCACTCGAAAAGAAATTTGTTCAAAAATTCCCCAAATCTGCACTGAGATTTTAACAACTCCCTGGAAAAGGCATAGGTGTGCAGATGGGACTGAGGAGTCTCCAGGTTGAGAATTGCCGGGAATAATATCAACCTCTCTCACCACTGCAAACACTCAGATGGAAAGATTACCCAGGACTCAGCCAAAGACGGCAGCAGCTCATACTCTATGGATTCAGAAAAGTTACCTTTTATGGACAATTATAACACTAGTCTGAAGAACATAGTGTAAGTCTGTAATGTAAAACAATAGCATAACTATATCATAATTAGTTATGTTATTACTATTAACATAGCAATAACATAGCATACTTATTTTATGTTGTATAATAAACATCCTATAGTTTACCAAGTGCTTTTACTTTCATTAGTATATTTGAATAAGTATTAAGGAAGCAGAAGTTTTATTTCCATCTTATGATTAATACAGAAGCTAACTTTCAAAGACCACACAGCTATGGAAAACAACTTAACACAATGCTTAAGACCGCGTACTTGGAATCAAAGAGACTGAGCATGATGGCTCACACCTATAATCCTAGCCCTCTGGGAGGCTGAGGCAGGAAGATTGCTTATGGTCAGGAGTCAAGATCACCCTGAGCAAGAGCAAGACTCTGTCTCTATTAAAAACAGAAAGAAAACTCTAGCTGGGCATTATGGCAGGTGCCTGTAGTCACAGCTACTTGGGAGGATGAGGCAGGAGGATCACTTGAGCCCAGGAGTTTGAGCTAGGCTACTGTGAGCTAGGCTGATGCCACAGCAAAAGAGTAAGACTTTATGTCAAAATAATAATAATTTAAACATTAAAAATAAATAAGTAAATAAAAAACATCTAGGATCAAATTCTGTCTGTACTGCATCCTAGCTGTGTGCCTTTGGGAAAGTTTCTTAAATTTTTTTGAGACTGAGATTTCTCTTTTGTAAAATTGTTGTAAGGATGACAGAGTAAGTGCTTTATACTACAGTTATTAGTAATTGCTTAAGTTGTCACACAGGCTAATGAAAGGAATAGGTGATGTATTTTTTATTAACACAAATATTAACCAATAATAAGAAACACCAACTGGGGCAGAGCCTGTGGCTCCATGAGTAGGACACCAGCCCCATATACTGAGGGTGGCGGGCTCAAACCTGGCCCCCGCCAAACTCCAACAAAAAAATAAAAATAGCCAGGTGTTGTGGCGGGCACCTGTGGTCCCAGCTACTCGGAAGGCTGAGGCAAGAGAATTGCCTAAGCCCAGGAATTAGAGGTTGCTGTGAGCTGTGACGCCACAGCATTCTACTGAGGGTGACAAAGTGAGACTCTGTCTCTAAAAAAAAAAAAGAAAGAAAGAAAGAAACACCAACTGATAAGACAATGTGTGCAAGCTTTGTTTGGCTACAAGAAGTACAGCTGACCAGGTCTTAGTTCAGCTACTATCAAGGAAGGAATTAATGTGCATACCTCTCCTCAACACAGTTCTGACTAACCAGAAAGAACAACCAGGGTATTGTAAAAAAGGATTCCTTTAGAGTTACTAACATAGCAATGTCATTCTTTACTTTAACCAGTGTGTGAAAAGTTGGGATTTTAAATGCCCTGATCATACACTGTTTGATTTTAAAATAAAAGATGACTCATTGAGTCTAGAAAGTCCCTGGTGTTATAACTTAACTACACAATCACAGCTCTTGTTCCAGGACACAAATCCCTTGAAATACCAGTGAGGCTACAAAGGAGCTCTATGATGCATTCAGATTCTCTGAGAGTTTGCATAAAATATGAAAAGAGGGACAAGGCAAATGTGGGCAAGTGCAAATGTTAGCGAATAATATGACTGACTCAAAGAAAGAGAGAAGATTAGCAAAGGAGCTACTAATGACAAAAGGAGGATATAACTGAAAAAGTAAATTTGTAAAAGTAAAAATTAAAGGTTCAGGAAGAGAAGATCCTCTTGGACAAATGAAATTATGGCTTTATCTAGCCAAGTAATCCAACTGTGAAAAAGTAGAGAGGGCATAAAGGAGAAAAAAGGAGAAAAGCACAGGGATTCCAGCAAGGCTCTGTACCAGGCTCGGCACCTGTGGCTCAACTGGCTAGGGCGCCAGCCACGTATACCTGAGCTGGCGGGTTCAAATCCAGCCCAGGCCAGCCAAACAATGACGGCTGCAACCAAAAACTGGCCGGGCATTGTGGCGGGCGCCTGTAGTCCCAGCTACTTGGGAGGTGGAGGCAGGAGACTCGCTTGAGCCCAGGAATTGGAGGTTGCTGTGAGCTGTGATGCCACAGCACTCTATCCAGGGTGACAGCTTGAGGCTCTGTCTC